>BCLH01000718.1:0-35534 GCA_001602315.1 Zoysia pacifica
TCTCCAACGCGGTGTTCTGCATACCCGTGTTGGATTACTGACACGTGGAGTCTAAAAATGATCGAACGGATTGCTCCTCTACTCCTGTTCGGCTCACTTGGACGCATGTAGCAGTTGGCTTCGATGCCTCCTCTCGTACGGCTCTCCCAGAAAGCCGAGCCGACTACGTACTGGCTCCATCGAAACAAACACCGGCTCCGCTTTGTATTGGCGGAAGTCACGATTTTGGGCTCGTACGATCAGCGCCCAGGACGGTTTCCTCGGCGGAGTCGTTGGCGTCTAGGGCTGTTCCACTGCTAGTAAGTCTCTTTATCGTCCTTGGTGTTAGCAATGATGGATTCCATCATCCGTTGAGTACAAACCTAATAGTATTATCTCATCTGATGACAAGTGGATCGCGTGGAGGTCGATCAGTTCATTGAGAACACCTCTGCTCTTGCTGCTAATGTAATTTCAGTAAAAAATCATGATGCAATGAAGGTAGGTGACACTTTTATTTTGCCATTTATTTGTCCGAAGATATCTCATCACAATGTGTTTTTGATAGGAGAATAATATTGTGATTACAAATATTGTCGTGCCATCCATGGTCAATGAGTGTATGTTCAGTGAGAATGCAACGACCCAACAACCTAGTCAGGTATGAGATGGTTATATGTTATAGAATTTTTTATTCCAGCTTTGCAATTTTGCATTACGGATACGTGTGTATTTGCATCCCTTTGCACACCACGATGAAGATGAATATATGTTACATATTTTTTAAATATAATTTTGCAATTTTGCATTATGGATACGTGTGTCTAATTTGCATCTTTTTTACAACAGTTAAAAGATAAAACTCTAGTCATTCCTGAAGTTGGAATGGCATTCAAATCTGAGGATGATGCTTATGACATGTACAACAATTATGCTGGTAAAACTAGATTTAGCATTAGAATGAGCATAACAAAGCGACAAAGGCTTGATGGTACTATATATCAAAAATATTTAGTATGCAGCAATGCAGGACATGGGGAAGCTGTATCATCAAAAGGCACAACAAGAACAGGATGTAGTGCTCGTGTTCAGTTTAGTGTCACTAAAGAAAGGGTTTGGACAGTGCAAAAGGTTTTTCTTGAACACAATCATTATCTGGCTAGTCCAAATAAGAAGAAAAACCTAAGATCTCAACGACGTGTAACAGAAGCAGATAAACATCTAATTGGCCAGATACGGGAGGCTGGTATAAGACCACGTCAATATATGAGT
The DNA here is from genome assembly GCA_001602315.1 of Zoysia pacifica. Classification (NCBI taxonomy): domain Eukaryota; kingdom Viridiplantae; phylum Streptophyta; class Magnoliopsida; order Poales; family Poaceae; genus Zoysia; species Zoysia pacifica. Next base: position 1,252 of record BCLH01000718.1, read on the forward strand.
TCATGAAGGAATTCTATGGAGGAGCCGACAAAGTTCCATACTCAAGAATGGATTGTGATAATGAGATTGGCCGTGAACGGAGGAAGTATTTGGAATCTAATGATGCCCACACACTATGCAATTACTTGAAAAGTAAGCAGATAGAAGATCCTACATTTTTTTATGCAATTGATATAGACAAGGTAACTGGTAGAATAGCTAATTTCTTTTGGGTAGATGGTCAGTCTATCATAGATTAGGCTTGCTTTGGTGATGCTGTGTCATTTGATACCACGTTTCAGACTAACAAGTTTGAGATGCCTTTTGCTCCAATCCTTGGAACCAACCATCATAAGCAAACTATAATTTTTGGTGCTGCACTGTTGTTTGATGAAACTATTGCATCTTTTGTTTGGCTGTTTGAGACCTTTTTAGAAGCAATGTCAGGCAAGCATCCAAACACAATTTTTACAGATCAAGATGCAGCAATGGCAGGTGCAATTGCTTATGCATTCCCAAACACCAGCCATCGCCTTTGTCTTTGGCATATATATCTTAATGCTGCCAAACATCTCAGACATGTAATTCAGAAATATCCTGAGAAGTTTCTATCTGCATTTAAGAGTTGTGTCTATGATGACAGATCAGAGTTTTACTTCAATAAGAAGTGGGATGACTTGTTGAGGGACTATGACCTTGAGAGAAATGAATGGATGTCAAACCTATATGGTTTGAGGAAAAAATGGGCTATTGTGTACCGTGATTCATTTACAGCTGATATGACCTCAACTCAAAGGAGTGAAGGAATGAATAATGTATTTAAGAAAAGATTTCGTAGAAAACTAGGCCTTTCAGAGCTCCTTGCAGAATGGGAGAAGGTATTTGCTAGTCTTCGCCAAAATGAGTTGAATGCTGATTTTTATTCCCGCCGAAAAGATCCAGTTCCATATATTCCAAATTTGCCTATGTTAAAGACTGCAGCTGAATCGTATACAAAGAGAATGTACTTGGAGTTTGAGGCAGAATTTAAAGAGCAATTTTTATTTGCCAGTACATTGTTAAAAACTGAAGGGTCAACATTGACATATCTGGTTACACATATGCAATCTAACCGTGGAGCAACAGTTGTGTTGAACACTGGAGATACAACCATCACATGTTCTTGCAGAAAGTATGAATCCATAGGTATGTACTATGTCTACTGATTTTGAATTGTATTTTATTTTACAATACATGGCTTATGAATAACAACTTTCATATATATCAGGTATATTATGCAAGCATGCCCTGAAAGTCTTCAATATAAATGATGTTTTTGTATTGCCATCACAATACATACTTCGTAGATGGACAAAATATGCAAAAAAAGGATTTTATATTGACAAACAAGGAACTGAGAAAGAAAATTTGACATCTCAAGCTGCACGTATCTCACGGAAGGCGACATCTGTTGCATTAAAGTGCTCGTTGTCCAAAGGACTTCTTGATAATTTGGAGAAGGCCATAGATAAGTTAAGGCAGATGACTACATAAGCAAAGAGAGAGAAAAAACCAATGAGGCTCCTTTAGATTTGACTGATTGTGCAGATCTTTTAACTGGTAAGGTATCATTTAGAGTCCCCTCTATGGTAAAAGGGCCAAGAAATAAACGATCAACCATATCACTTGAAAAGAGAAATGGCACAAAAAAGAGAAGTAGAAACAAGAAAGGTACTGACCCTGAAGCATCTTGCATTTTTTTCTATATTTAATTATTTAATTTTTTATTTTTAATTGCAGGAGATGATCCAAAGCACACAGTGCAAAATACAGATGAAGGTTCTGATCCAAAACAGTGTATGGTAAGACATATAATTGCAGACCCTTTGTATAATTTATTTACTTGAAATGAAGTTTTATGGACCATTTTATATTTGATTATAGGATACTAATGCTGGTACATGTGGAGGTGGTATCGCCTTGAGTTTGTCTACCATTCATGACCATGTAGTACATGGTGAATATACAAGTCTCTTACTTGGAATTGATCAAGATGCAAGTTTGCAATCTTCTGTTAGAAGGCTACATTTTGATGGAATGCCAAATCAAAAAAATATCTAACCTTGTTCTATTGCTTTTCCAAGAGGATTTTTTAATGTGTTAGACTAGGACTCATGGTGAACCATGCGTTTTGCTTCGCACTGTAATGGCTTTGGTTGAAGTCAACTTCGAACCAAGTCCACTGACAAATAGTTTGAAAAACTTTTATTCAGTGCCAGCTTGTCGTAGTTATTGACATGCTATCTTGTATTGAATTTGTAAATTTATACATGTATTGACATGCTTCATGCTACCTGGCAACTTAGAACATGAGAAAAATTCTGAATTGAGTGATATATTGTTTCAGAGCAATATTAAAAATTGATCCCAAGATGTCAAACTCAATCTAACTGTGAATTGATAACTCAAGAGAACATATCATTCCATAGCAATATTACATACTCATATGAAGGTTACAAACTAAATCTGACTATAACTCATTCAAACAATCTTCTACAATAGCAGGCGTGCGTCTTGTACAGGTTTAGTCATCTGCTTTGGTGTAGAGCATTACAAGTTTTTGCAACACCATCTTCTTATGAAATTACAAGTTTCAACTGAATTCAATGCTGGACGATTATTACATATATTCACTACTCAAGTAATTTTTTCATGTACACTTCAATGAAATACAATGGAAGAACTAAATTGGCAAGACGTTTTTCTCTTGGAGTGCAGCTCTAAAGTAGTTGTTTCCATGTCCTGAAAATGAGCAAAACACATACACATCAGTATACAGAGTTGTATTGCACTAAAAAATGTATACAGAGTGTTCACACAAAAAGTTTACACCTAGCACCTTTGAGCTGTTGATCCATCATGAATGATGGGAGAACTATAACAACTTCTTCCTCTCAAATAAGGTCTTCAGGTGCCACAGCTGCAATCCCGCAACAGATAAGTAGATGCCAGGTGAGAGGAACCCAAGCCAGGCCATCCTTGAGTTTGTTCTCTTGCTCAGGTCGTACATTTCCTCACTGAACAAAAAAGTGAGACAGAATTGTTTCATTACGTTTCAAGCACCATCAGGTCAGATGTTAAAGCTACAACAAGTACACTCAAGCGCACAAAATTCAAGCCAGTGACTACTAAAAACTATATAATTATTTTCAAGGGCAGATCCATCGTCAAAAGATTAAGAAACAAGTAAACGAAAGTAAGAATTCAGAGAGAGGAGCGAAATACAAATACTCACATTGACCTTGCCTTTCTTGGCGACGCTGGGCCAGTCCTTGGCCGAGACACCGCTCCTGCAGTCGAACTCAAACCCGATGGTGACCGGCGGCTTGTGGTCGGTCGCCCAGAAGCAGGTCAGGTAGTCGCCCGACTCTGCCGCCGTGAATGCTAAGTGCCCCTGACTGCACGTTCTCCTGCACCACATAACACCTGCGTGGGCGGCCGCGATCGAGGTGCATCCAGCGTCAGGACACAGAGGAGGAGTACAGGCGCAACGAGATGAAGTACCATGGCAACAGTGTCGAGAACTGGGCAATCTAATGGAGATTGAAGACCACGGGAAGAAGATGGGATCGAGCTATTTTGATCTGAGCAGTCGGCTAGGCTCAGTAATCCAACACGCGTATGCAAAACACCGTGTTAGAGACCGTCTCCAGAGAATTTTTCTTCCGTCGGTTCACAGTAGAGAGCGTCGATGTTGAAAGAAAATGGACACCATCCAACAGGAAAACCAGGCACACAGCTCAATTCGCCTGATATGAAGCACCGGGTGAACCTCCATTCACCGACGCTTGATTTTTTAGGCCAAGCACGGGTGCCTGCAATGGGAAGCACCGAAGCTTAGAAGAAAAAAATTGCCTCAAGCACCGGTGCGAGAGGCACACTGTGGGTGATCTTAGGTGCAGCGCTGCACAGCTTAAAAAAGCTCATCCGAACACTCCCTTCATTTACCAGACATCATACTATCCTTATGTTCTTATGTACTAGTAGCAGCGACGTTGACCTAGTTTAATTTCTCCTCATTCGTCATCCACCTCCAGCTCCCATCTGCGGTACTACAATGTATTCGCTTTGCTTTGGCTAAGCACAAAAGAGATGCCAAGTAGATGAGCGCACAATCACCTCTGGTTTCGGAATGGGCGGTGTTAGGAAAATAATATGGCCTCGCCTTAGATTAGTTTCATGCAGGTCCCTGCTGCCCCGTCGATTCACTGTCAAGCTGATTGATTACAACCTTGTCCATTCTGACTTGCAACGTCAACCTTTGAGTGCATCTGTCGTGGAGAATCTCTCCGATCAGTAGTAATTTAACTTGCTGGACATCCGTGCTTTTTGTGTTGCTGTCGCCATTGTGTTGCTCTGCTCCGCATTTTTTTCGTCCGCAGTTAGTTGAGCGCTTCAACCATGCACTGGATGCTCCGTGACACTTCCTCTCTTCCAAAATAGTCAAAGTCAAACTTTAATTATTTTAACCACTAATATATAATTAATAAAGTTTTATGATATAAAAATTATATTTTTTTAAATTCATCTAAAATAAGCTTTCATAAAAAGTATATTTTTTATTAAAAATTATATAATTTTCTAGATATCACTACTACTTATAGTTTTTCTTTTCTAAATACACAAGATAAAATGTCCCTAACACAGATAGGTTAGACTATGTGCACACAGAAAATACATCTGAATTTATTTTTTTTACAAATCTAACAGATAAAATCTCTTCACGTACACTTCTTACAAATTAACGGACGAGCTCATCTATTTCTCTCCAAATCTTAGGCCCACAAAAAATATTATTAGTTACAAAATTCTAAAACAAATTACATTATTTACAAAAAGTATTGTTGTTACAACAACCTAAAACAAATTACGGATGCATCGTGCATCCTCATTGTGCAAATTACGTACGCCCAAGGGCACCTTGCACGTATGTTGCCCAATGTGCACGAGCAGATCGGGTGACGTGTCTCACAAGGCACGTAATTTTTTTTTATTGTTTTAGACAACTTTCTATTTATTTTTTTATATTCTTTACTTAAAAAGTTATATATATTATGAAAATATTTTTAAGATGAATCTAATTATATAATTGTTATATTTTAAAATTTACAAATTTAAATTTATTTATAATTTATATTTACAATATTCCATGTCAAGGTAGAAGGAGCCTAACCGTGGCAAGAAAAGCATATTTTACAACTTATGTTAGGTGCTTTATCATTTTGTATCTAGAGCAGTTTTAATTTGGTTCAAATGTCATCAGATATATCAAAGCAAAAACGAGAAATAATTTAATTAGATTATCATACGCATATATTAGAAGGGTATTATCATTATTCTATGTAAAAAGTTTCAAAGATAAAATGAAAATCAGTTCAGATATGTGGTACTACTATTTTAGAGAAGCCTCACCAATAAAGACACTATTTTGAAAAAGTCCACCAAGTGGGTACCATCTTAGCGAAGTCATACTTAGACGGTATTATAATAGAAAAAAAAACTCCGTGCCGTTACCATCTATCCGCTACACCTGTGCCGTCGCGTCGCGTAAAGCTTAGCTCCGCTTCGTTCGCACTGCATCGCTTCTAGTCGACATTGGTCCGCTCTGCTTGGTCCACTGCGTCGCGCCACCAGTTTACCATTGCACGTGCTGCCGCATCACGGAAGATGTTTTAGATATGATACATATAAATTTTAAATGATTAATTTGTATTTAATCTTTTATGATGAATAATGAGAAACTTTAAATTTTAATATTAATATATTATTTTTTAAAATTAATATTTTTTAGACCATAGCGTTAGCACAGGCATCGAGACTAGTTATCAGTAAAAGTTAAAAAACTTTGACTTTATTCAAACTTAAAAATGCTTAAATTTCAGAACGGAGGGAGTATCATGTTATCTTTGTCTTGCTCTGCCCAACATTTGTCGTCCGCGATTGATGATCTGTGAAAAACTACAGTGGATGGGAGCCATGGAACGGGAAAAGTACCATGATGCACTTCATTACAAGGGAAAGATTTCCTATCTGGAACCAACTAATTGAATGTGAATAGCTATGCAAGAACAAGTTCTAAAAAAGAGAAATCTCTGATTCAGTAATCAAATCGTAAATGATTTTTTCCGGATGGAGACATTCCCCACTTGGCCACTTCCATTTCATAGAATGAGGAGCTATGACCAGGATTTACAAAGCCAGTGAAAACCGGACGTTTTTTGCAGTTTTCGGTGAAACCGATTTGGACGATCGGTTTTCAGTTTAAAAATTTCAATAATATTTAAAATTTTGAAAATTTTTGAAATAAAAAAGGTTGAAAAACCAGTCAAACCGAGAGGTAAACCTGTGCAAAACCATTTAAACCGAGCAGTAAATAAAAAAAACCGATGAAAAACCGTTCATACTAATTTGGTTTCAAATTCAAAAATAGTAAACCAGTCGATAAACTGAAAAAACCGAGCAATAAATCGATAAAACGAAACGGTTTTCATTCTAAATTTTGATTTTTTTTAATTTGATTTATCTGATTTTTACGGTTTACTGAAGCGGTTTTTCTAATTTTTTCGAAAATCGGCCAAACCTGAAAAATTGCCCAAACCGATGCCACTCGGTTTTAGAATTGAAATGGTTTCTAAAACCTTGGCTATGACACTACAATTGTCCTTAGAACACCCGCAGTGGTCGGTGCTTCAACAAAAAATTTGCCTTTTCAAGCTTAGGTATCGGGTACCACCACTGCACGAGTTGGTACTTCAAGTAGACTAGTCCTAATATGCATGCTTAATGGTACAGTTTAAAACTTAAAAAATAATATATTAATATTAAAATAATTTTTTAATAATTTTTTATTTTATATATTTGTTTCGGATTGTTGTTAACTAACAATGAACTGTGTGAGTCTAAGATTTGAAAGATTCTGAAGAGCTCATCCGTTATATTTGTAAGTAGTGTCTGTGAAGAGATTTTATCTGTGATTTGTAAAAAAAATAAATCTAAGTGATTTTTTGTGTGCATATAGTCTAACTCATCTCTTTTAAAGATATTTTATTATATATATATAGGAAAAAAACTGTGCTTTTTAAACAGCGAAGAAAAACATTGGGTCAATGTTTACTCACCGACAGAGTTAACAAAATCTGTAAAAACTAGCTGGTTTTCTCGAAGAACTAGTTAAATATATACTATTGCAATTTTTTAAGTTTGAAAATATGCTATCGTCATGTCACTTGTAAGAAGTCTGTAAGTATAATTGTAATTGCATCCACCAAATTAATCCTTTCTCAAGAAAACCGATGACATCGATTCGACTCGGTTTCTTCAAACCACCCATATTTTGGGTAAAAACTAACACTGTGCATTGTCGTAAAAATAAAAAATGGCCGGTTTCACTTGCTAGCCCAACGATTTTTTTTTTTTTTTACACTTCAGCAAACTGCCACTGTAGCATTTTTTTTTTTTACGTGTGGTCACGGGGTGCCTCAGTGTTTGCTCCACGTGCTGCCAGGGAGTTAAAAAGAAGTAAACATCGGTGCTGGGGCTGTGAAGCAGAAGGAAAAAAGTAGCACCGGCGCTTCACATGGCTAACATGATGTTTGAAGCACGTTACTGTGAATGTTCTTATAAGGCTAGGTGAAACGCATCTTTAGCATTATCAGGTCTATTCCATACTCCAATTTTTTTTGTCACTATTTTATTTTTTTATAGTTCACTCTGTTTGCGCAGGCACTCATGTTACTTGTACAAGCAGCCAAACATTGGTTGAATCAGAAAAGTAGGAACTGTGATGACCAGCGTAGTACAAAACAAGAGAAATGGAATCATCCGAGTTGACTATCAGTGCCTCCAGCGACGAAGGCAACCAGCCGGTCCATGAGCGCAACGCTCTCGCTGCCTTCCAGGTCGAGAAGGAAGAAGCAGTGTACAGCGTCCTTGGACTCCAGCCACTCCAGCGTGCCGCCCCAACCACTCGCCGCGACGCCGTCATGGTACGCTCTGACCCTTTGCCGCAGGAAGTCCCTGTCCGCCGCGCAGACTAGCAGCCTCTTGCACGGCAGGTTCCGCAGGCTCGGCGCCGCGGCGGCCAACGGGTTCATACGCGGGTCGTCCACCCCGTCCGTCGCACCCGGGCACACGACGCTCCACAGCGTCTCCATCAACGCCGCCGCTTCCTTCGTCTCGCCGGCGATGGGCTCTTTCCCCCAGAACGCGGCGTGGAGCAGGACCACGCCCTCGATTCTCGCCTCGGCGTCCGGGTCCAGCCGGTCGGCCGCCATCATGGCGACGTTGTGCACGATGTTGCCGCCGGCGCTGTCGCCGGCGAGGAAGACGCGGCCGAGGTCGCCGTGCCGTGACAGCCAGGGGTCGTCGCTGCCTGAGGAGAGCACCCACTGGAGCGCGCGGAAGGAGTCCTCGTAGCCGATGGGGAACGGGTGCTCCGTCGCCAGGCGGTAGTTCACGGAGACGACAAGCGCGCCAGTCTTTGCGGCCAGCGAGTTTTGGAACGCCTTGTAAAGGTGAGAAGCGGGCGACATGGCCACGAAGCCGCCGCCGTGGTAGAAGACGAGCACGGGGAGCCGCTTGTAGCTGTCTTCTGATGACCGCACAGCCGTGTCCGGGAGGTAGAGGCGGACGTACACACCGGCGTCGCCGTCGATGGAGACATCTTTGGAGGTGACGCCGGTGGTAATGTCGTAGCCGGCCGGCACAGCTTCGTTGCCGATCAGCCGATCGACGCGCAGGTCCTTGTAGATGCGGAAAACTGGAAGGAACTCGACTAGGGTTTCGGAACTGGGATCCATGGAGATGGAGAGTGTGGCAGTAAACGGAGGGGGAGTAGCTAACCCTGTCGAGCTGATGCCGGAGGATGGTGTGCAACCGTAACCATCTGTCTCGTATTATGCTCATTGCTCACGGCGGCAAGCTAATTTATTTATGTTGAGTACTTGACGATGCGTTAGTGGGAGCAGGTAGCAAAGCACGAGATTGCTCCGTCGACTGTGCCACATGATCAACAGCACCATAGACGAAATTGACCTAACGCCTGCTTGGTCAAGTTTTATTTTTAGTTCATATGGAACGTGGTGCCACGCCGGTCGTCACCTCACTCGTCATCAGCCAACATATGCCAAAGAAAAGGAAAACCAGATCGTTGGTCAATGACCTCCTGATTGAAGACGAGCTAGGCCTCTTGTTCATACCTACCGCTCCAAATCGTCATCGTTCGTGTTGTCTACCTTGTATTCCTAGCTAGTTTCATCCATTATTATATTTAGAACAATTAGACATCCTTACCTTACTGTATACATACATGTGTTTGTGCTAAATATGTGCAACACTACTGTGTAACGACAGAGCTGCTCATTCTCAGGCAATTATAGAGATTAATTGTGTTTTCATCTCACCTCACCTATTACTGCCAATGTTTTTCCAAGACAACCTGGAGATTAGTCAAGGAGCCATATATAAATTGTTGGCTTTTGTGCGCTATGATATGTTATTTGTCGGCTATGTTTGCGGTGCTTCGATGGACATTAATTAGCAATTGGACCGGCCTGCTTTTTGTTCTTGATCTGAATATTGTACGTTAAGTTGTACTCCTACTTCAATGCATGTTTGACGGAATGCATGTGGGGGCATAAAATCCAATGCCTGAAAGCATAATGAATTACTCTCTTCAGTTTTACATCTTTCGGTTCTAACATCATCTTTAACTATTCAAGTTATTCAAAAATACTAATATTTTTATGTATTTGAACAATTTTTTAATAAAAAATGATCAATGATAATATTAGAAATAAATGATATTAATATTTTAAAACCGAAGGGAGTACATAAATTTCAATTTTGCATGAGAACTTTACATCAGAACAAATTATTTGATGACACAAATGATGCATAACTAGTGCCACTGTTTAAAAAGAAAAAAAAAGAATCTTCAGTGTTACAGTGTTTTCAGTATCGTTATTATTATTATTATTATTAGAAAAGATGAGAAATACTTTGTATCTAAGCAAGGGCTGGCATGCAAGCTTCCATCATCACTAGACAAACCAAACTCAGAACTTTGTATTGTAGAGCTCACAAGACAGTATTGATCACTTCGTCCCGATTTAATTCTCATTCTAGTTCTAAGCATAGAAAATTAAGAGTGAAAAATTAGGATATGCTGAAAATAAAAAGAGATAATGATGTATTGAAAATAAAAAAAATGCATTGAAAAGTGAGTATAACAAGTAATTTGAAACTGAAGGGGTATAGGGTCCCTAATGTTTTACTTCCCGTAGCATAACAAATATTTCCTCCGTTACAAAATATAAATATTTTTAGATTTAGTCAAATTCAAACTTTGATCACTTTGACCACTAATAATTTATAATTTAATATTTTGTCATTAAAAATTATATTTTTTAATTCATCATTAAATAAACTTTTTATAAAAAATACATTTTTATATTAAAAATTATATAATTTTTTTAAATATTATTAGTGAAAATTAAAAGACTTTGACTTTATCAAAGCTAAAAATGCTTATATTTTAAAACGGATATAGCATTATTTTAAAGCTTTTAGATCGGTATTGTTATTTGAATCACTAGTCTCACTTTTGACTAGTGATTTCTATAATTTACATCACAATTAGTATGGAACTTATATTTCTAGATTTGTCATGAAATATATTTTGATTACAATTGAATAATTATTTAAATGTATACAAACTATTTGTTAACATACAGGAAAGATTGTAAAGCAAACCTAGAAATAAGCCTTTTTTAGAACATGTAAGATAATAGTCTAAAAAAATATTACTATCCGAAATTCAAAGGGGAATTCTGCAATTTGAGGCCCTTTCAAATGAAAACTAAGCATAAATATTGCTGCAGTTTAGCAATCAGTGTGACAGAAAGTATTGGTTCCGAGAAACAAAAAAAAAAGCTATTCTATTCCAAAAATGAACCTCAGATTCATTAAATGGTAATGACATTTATTCCAAAGGTACAGGGCAGAAATCCATACAATCTGAAAAGTTGCCTCTTCATTTCTTTTCCGATTTCCAGGAACCAATGTTTTACATGCAGTGTTTTTCTCAGAAAATGACTGACCTATGTTCGCTACCATGAAACTGGTTAATCAGGAATAGTTACAGAAAAAATAAACAATCATGCCATCAGTTAGAATGGTCTCATGTAAATCTAGAAGGATGGTCACTATATGTAATTCTATGAGAATGATGGCCCTAGGTCTAATGGCTCCTCAAGAAATATTCCATGATCAGTTACTTGAATAGCTTATCTATTCAGGGCACTATTACCTACATTATTCTTCATCTCAACCGGCAGAATAGCTACAGTCCCTGTAGATTCTTCTGCTGCTATCCGGTCCACTAATAAATATTTTATTAAGTATTATTTGTTCCGGATATTCAGGAAGTTTAGCATTCTTTGAAGCATTCTTTGACAACCTATCAAGTGCAACCACATCGGCTCAGGAATTAATGCAGAGACCAAGTTGCGCAGGTTCCTTCTTTGTGGTCTGAACTACACCTTACATTGGACTTAGTGTCTTCAGCAGAAGTTGACTTTGCAAAATCTGAAGGGAGTTCTTCAACTGAAGATGAAGGTTTTGATAGCCAATAGCCTAAACATTGGTGATGCGGATCGAGAGCCTCGATTTCCTGTTGAAGAATGAGAGGAATTTATAGGTCATTCAGAAAAGTGATGTGCTATAACTACCAGTTCACACAATAAAATCTCTCTTAAAAAGAGACCTGAATGATATGTGGGGACAAAAAACCAAACATTTCAATCCCGTTCACAGAATCAGGAGCCAACAAATCAGGGACGTCATATTCTCCAATGCTTTGTTGTTTTTTTATTTCCTCATTCACTCTGTTTCTAATACTATCCCAACAAAGCATTGGTGATGTGTCGGTAAACGATACTTCAGGAACCTGCTCCACTGTCACCTGTAATTAATTTGGCAATCTATGTAACTCATACAAAACAAGAGAATTTGGTCCTGAAAATATAACTTTAGAATGAGATATACCTTAAACAATGGTCCAAGAGGCCCAGCATCGAGGACTTCTGAAATGTAGCAACAATCCCTTGTTGGATCTTGTACATTGTAAAATGTAACTCTACTTCTGAAACCTGCAAGATGTCATTTACTTTTAGCTGTAAATTTCTACAGGATAGTGAAATTATCAAAAACAATCAATTTTACTTTTATTACCTTTAGGAAAAATAGCTTTATTATTGAACCACCTGTTGCCTATCATTACTGTTCCGTAGTCCAGTGGCTCAACCCAGTTCCGAAACAATGGCCCAGACACCACATCAGATTGTCCTGAACCAGGTTTTGTCACTTCACAAACCTGAATGTTAGAGTCCTTAGCTAAATTTCCAATGCCAACACCAAACAGTTTCTTAGCTGTGTGGAAATCTGGGTCAGAATTTCTGGTTTGAATTCTCGAAGGAAATAATGAGTTGGATGAACATTTCAGGGACAATGAGGAGCTGCACTCAGAGGTTGACCTAACTGGATTATCCATTTTGCATAGGGGCCCATGCTCGATAGCCACCTTATCCTTGTTATGCTCTTCTTTTATTCCTGAACTATTAGGTGGATCTATGTTGAAATCCACACAATTATACTGGACTCCTTCCTCTCGGTTGGTCCCCAAAGGCTTTCCAATGTCATGGCTGTCACCAACAAAGCCAGTCAGAGATACTGCAAATTCCATGCTTTTGCCCAAATCCATGTTCTTCTGCACAGAACCAGATGGGCAAACTAAGCCTAGGTCATCTTGACCCCACCGACACAATGCAGCTGGATCACCTTCCAAAGCTGCTACAAGAGTATTGAGTTCCTCCAGGCTATATCGAAAATGTGCAAGTTTTCTGTCTATTTCACATGAACAAAGAAGGTTGGCATGATTCAAACAAGCAAAGCGATTTGGTGAGCATGGGCAGCTGACAGCGGATAAGTGGAGATCATAAAAGCACGAAAAGCACTCTCTGTCAGTTGAATCATAATCCTGGTCCATCTTACTTTTCAAAAGAGCATTCGCCGCCCGTGCAACATCTTCCATTGCAACCCTTGTCTAAAATAATGCAATAGAAAAGATTAGTAGGTCAAATATTTGAGACATAAGTTCCTAAGTTAGCAAGGAAATACCTTAATAGCACTAGTCAGAACTCCATCCTTTCCACATATGTCCACCCATCTATATTTCTCATTACTCTTGCAGCTGAAAAGATTCATCCAAAGCTGTGTCACAGCTTCTTTTGCAGTCTTTAATAACAACTTGTCATGTGATATTGATGTCTTGCGACGCTGCTCTCTGTAGAGCTCAACAGCACATTGTCCATGAGGCAGCCAATCCACAGGAGCAATATTTACTGCCTCTGCACAATTGAAGCCGCAGTTGAATCCAGAATGGTATGCTCGTGGTAGTGTCAGAACAAACTCGCCTGGATTCTGAACAGTACGGTAAACAGGAACTCCTTCTGATTTTAAAACAGATGGAGACAACTGCGTGACCTGGCCCAAGAAAATTCAATATGAAATGGATGAAACGCAGATATTTGTGTTTTTATGCAGGAAGATTTTTTTTTCTCCAACAAATAACTACGATCTGTTCGCAGCAATCGTCAACAGGTGAACCATTCCTAAAAAAAGGGGCAGTCCAGGGCTCATAGCTCCCATTTGCCCAGGGTCCAAGGAAGGGTCCGACCACTATGGGTCTTTTATACGTAGCCTTTTCCTGTATTTCTGCAAGAGACTTCATGGTCACAAGGCAACAGCTTTACCGTTGCGCCAGGACTCCCCTTCAGACCATCTCCAACAAACTAAGTTGTTCTCCAATCTAGTAATATATCCTAAAATTCGTAGAATCACAGCAGAAAATGATATAAAGCATGTTCGAATTTGAATACTTCATCACTTTAATGTTACATGAAATCATAGTTTGGTTCTATATGTTCAACTACAATATGTTGGGATTGGACAACTTGGTCTCATCTTATCAAATCAATTTGTCACCACATAATGATCAGTGAATAACATAACAGATATAGGTGGTTACCAGCTCGTGAAGGAGATCAGGCTGTTCTTCAAACAGTTTCGGTAAGTTTTTTCTCATAGATTCTTCCAACTTCAGTGCTTTAGAACCAGGAACACCATACCAAACTTTTGGTTCACCGAAATGCAGGTAATTCAGAGAATATAAGAAATGATCTTCAACATGCTGCAGCAAAGTAATAAAGATAAGAAAATGTGTCCCACAAGCAAAGATATCATAAATCAATTACTTGCAGTCCAACAGCAATAGAAATTCTTTAATGAGGAAGGTATCAAAATTTCAAAAGAGTAATGTTGAAACAGGATAGCAACATATCTTACCCAACAAAACGAAGAGAAGCACATCCCAACATAAAGCCATGGGACTACAACACCAGATATATCCTCTTTTTCAAAAGAGATAACAGAGCCAGGTAACCGTGGAAGGTTATTCAAGTTCCAACACGAACCACTATATGGATCATGCTTATCATCTGTAGAAGACGATTTAGTAAATCCACTGCTAAACATAGCAGTGTCCAAATCAGCACCATAATCAACCTAGGCAAAGGCAATTTGATGTCTGTCAGTAAAAATAGAAAAATATATAAGATAAACCTATAAACAATTGGTGTACCTCAACTTCTTCAGTAGGGCATACAACTATGCGCCAATATTCTCCCTCAATTTCCTCAACAGATGGTTCCCATAATTTTTTGCGCCTTTTAATTTCAGAAAGAGAAATTTCATCACTGCTCTTCATTCCAAAATACTGCTGCTTGAACTCATCAGCATATTTCCTAAACTCATCTAGTGTAAAATCAGACCCCGATTGAAATCCAAACTTTTCTTCAGAGTCTGCAGAATCAGCACTTGCACTAGAACGCCTGTGTGTCATTCCAAATCTTAGTCTCTTTCTCCTCTTTCGTTTCCTCTGAACTCGAGGTTGTGTTCTTTTCTTTGGGGGCTCCCTGTTTTGAAGCTTGTCAACTTGTTGAACTCGGGTATTGAATTCTGTACGCTCCCAGAAACTTTTATCCTTCAGAGAACATGGAGGTCTCCAAGAAGATGGTGGAATAATACGACAAATTCCATATTTTTCTGCTAGTGGACGAATGCTATCAATATACCCGATTGCATCCTTGAATTCCTGAAAAGAAACAATATTATTTGATTAATAAGTTGGTATTAATGCATTAAACACTCCATTGGTTCTTTATTATTGGATGTAATCAACTTCAAATACTTCATATGTACTACCTATAACAATCTCTTTCTGGATATAACAAATTTAAATTACTAGCATAGCATTTGCAACAGAAATTTGGTATCAGCTTTTACATAGCCAATATTTGGTACATCAATTTTAAAAGCTGGACCAGGCAAATTCTGAGAAAATAATAAAACGAATAAGAGTATTGCCTCAAGATGCATATCAAGTTGCATAGTTTTGTGAAGAAACATGGTATATACAAACCTCTTCAGATGGAGTGAAAATGGGCGCATCATCAATTTCAGGTCTCTGTGATTCACCAGGATGCCACTGTCCATGTGTCTATAAACAAAATTAATGAGGAATTCAGACAGTCGAACAAATAACCTAACAAAAATACAAAAGTTGAGAAAAAGGAAGTAACAGATTAAGGTAATCGATTTGAAGCCTCTGTCTTACATTTGAGGCTCCATCTAAATGTTCCATGGAGATTCTTGATGAGCAGGGATCCTGGAAAAATAAAATTTTGCCATTCAGGTGTTAGCTGAGTCCTAGAAACATCCTCTCGCAGAAGATTTAGTTACCGATTCAAGTCCTGGAAACAAACTCATGCAGAAATATAGGGAAAGCTACGTACAATAGATCCAAAGTGGTCGGACCCTGCGCCAACGAGAGCTACGTGCAACAGGGTACCCTTTTTTAGGTGTTTGCTGAGCATATCGCTTTGTTTAAAAATTATGCAGATTCTTCTATAAACCTTCAAATATCAAATTAGTGTTTGTTGATACGACAATATACAAAACATGGATATGCCATCTGTTGCTCTGATACGACGTGGACACATATATGGTGCGGTCCGATATGTCCTGGATAAGTATCCAATAAGTATCCAAAAAATAAATATAAAGAATTAAGATACATGAGCTGGTACATATTGGTCCCACTATGGGCCATTGTGGGATACGTTTCAGCCCACGTATGGATCAAATTCTAGCCCAGTAAAGCCTCAATGGTTATAAACCTGGCGAGTGGTGATTCCTCCACCTTGCCCCAGCTGCTACTCGACACCCTGCCCTGAAGGTGCCGAAGCAGGTGTAATCCCCCTGCTGCAGCGACTTCACCGGCAGCAGCCACCACCAAACCCGCCCCCTTGCCCCACCGGCGCACCAGCCCTGCCTGGCTACCCATCACCAAAACTGCCCCTTACCCACAGATCGAACGAGGCGACGGCGATTGAAGGTCAGTCCTCAAGCTCCCATAGGTTTCCCTCCAGGTATCCTCTTCCTTTCTAGCTACCCGTCTCAGATGAACTAAGAATAATTTTGATTTCATCTTGATGGCTACCTTTTTGTTGATTGGACCTGACCCTAAGCAAGTGGGAGCTACATGCAACAGGCCGCCCTAGATGGCTACCGTATTGTAGGCTGCACAGCTGCAGCATGTATCCTTTTTTTTTAAGTTTGGGTGAACTGTTCTACTGTTGATTCTGTTGAACTGTCATTTGTGTGAAATTCCATCCTGTTGAGCTGTTATTTCAAGTTTGGGCGACTGATTAGAACTGTTCTAGTGTTGAATTGGCATTTGTGAAAGTGTTAACTTCCTTCCAATATCATCTATAAATTGTTATCTGACAATGAAATATGTACTGACCTATAGTTAGGCTGCTAAGTCATTATTTATAGCTAAACAGTATGGAATTGTATTATTTTTTAATATTAAAATGTGTCCACATACCATTGTTTGACAAAATACTGTACTGCCATATCAGTATCCATTGGATACCAATACACGTATCCATATCTATGCCGGATAGATGAAAAATATAAAGTAAATAATTCTAGTTGTTGCCATCCATTATAATTTGTTCAGAGCGTTCTATCCCAATCTGCAATTGAGTTCATATACTCATCACTTTAGAACTATTGATATTGACCTACTATAATAATATCTTCCTAGATCCTTGCATCAATTCATTCACAGATTTACAAATTCGAAGTGCAAGTGAGAAGGTCCCAATAGGGGCAGGACCGCAAACCTATGAAAGTTAGTTTGCATCAGCGATAAGTTTCTGTCAAAAAAATTATAAATGTATAGAATCATTAGTGAAGGAAATTCCCCCAACTGTCCCAAATCTAGCACATGAATAATCAATCTATGTAAATCTGATTAGGGCAACAGATTCACAACCCTATCTATTAAATGATATGCACAATTCACCTTCCCCCTGTTCAAATCTCAGTTCCCTAACGAGCCCACATCAACTATTTTCCTACCACAAATTCCATCCAATCAGATAACATTGCCTTCAGAGGCGGATCTACCAATAGGGTGAGGTAGGGCGGCCGCCCTACCTAAGAGCAGTGTTTTACCTCGAGTCAGAGCGCGGGGCAGAGCGGTTCGTGGCGGCGGATGGGGCGGAGTGGCGGCCGGCGGAGGTAGATGGCGGCCCGGATCGGGGCGCGGCGCGGAGCGGGTAGGGGCAGCGGTGGGGGACGTGACGGGGCGGCCGGCTGGAGCTAGGGGACGTGACGGGGCGGCGGACGGGGATGAGCGGGACCGGGAGCGGCCGCGGCAGAGAGGAGGATGCCAGGATGGGGGAGCCGGGACGGGACGGAACGGGTCAAAGCAGGCTTTTTTTTTTCACGGCCCACGGACGACCGGGATGTCGGGAGTCGTTGGATCCAAATCGGAGATTAGTGCTATGAGAGGAATAAATGTGACTAATATAAATAAATAAGTTTATAAACGTCGAATATTTCACTTCTTCGATGTTACAAAGTTTGCCTACTTTGATGTCACAAAGTCTATCACTAAGTAAAATTTCTATAAATAAATAAGTTTGTAAACATTAAATCTATCCTATTTTTTTTAGCTAGTCCCGCTACCGTGCTGACGCTACGGATTAAGAAAAAAAATATAAACTTAACAAAATAATATATTAATATTAAAATTTGAAGTTTTTCAGTTTTGCAGTTTAAATAGCATCTTATGAGGAAACAAACAATATTTTATTTTCTTCATTGAAAATATTAGTATTTTGTTTAATTAAGTCAAAGTACATGCAATACATTTCTAAACATGTACGTGTGTCACGCATGGTTGCATGCACATATCTCAACATGCATGCGTGTCATGGTTGCATGAACGTACGCAATCTCGGGTACGTGTGTTTTTTTTATACTAATATTAAAATTTGGAACAAATTTGTTTTATGTTTTAACAATTTTTTTTATCTTATATATTTATTCTGAGTAGTTGTGTTTTGTTAACTAACAGTAGCTCGTGTGGGTTCAAGATCTAGAAGATTTGAAATAGCTCATCGTTAGATTTATAAAAGTATTTGTAGAGATATTTTATTCGTTAAATTTGTAAAAAAAATAAATTTGTATAATTTTTTGTGTCAACGTAGTCTAACCCATCTAAAAATATTTTACCGTATATATGTAAAAAAAAAAACTATGCTTTTTAATACGTCTTTAATGTTACAATGTCTAAGAGCAGATCCAACACCTATGCGGATCAGAACAAACCTCACCGATGTTGCCACTCCATGCGCTGCGTACACCAACGGCTTCATCAGGTCCTAGATCACCAAGTTCCTCCTTGCCTACGGGTACACCATCCGGGGCACCTCCCATCGTGCGTATACATGAGGCGCTCTCCTTGCCGTCCCCAACCAAATCCTTTCTTGGACTAGGAACAGGCCTGACGAGTTGTATTCGATAACGGCGCGGATGAATCTGGGAGTGTGCACCTGGGGGCACTCAACGGTGCTGCGGAGCAGTTGAGATGTTGTCGGTGGTCCTGCTCAGCTGGGGCCAGCCTTCGCACCGCCTTCAATGGCTGCAATAGCATCGCTCGGGTAGCGCCGTCCTCCAAGACAATTTCGAGTCTTAGCTGAGCACTTTCACCAATGCCCAGACAATTTTAGATTTGTTGCCTCTGCCATGGCCGTGCTTTGCTTTGCAACCTTGGATGGGTTGTCTCAAGTGCTCTCGAGTCCTGATTTGTCGTAACTCCGAGCTGGGCGTTGGAGATGGCATTTCACCATTTGAATGAAGAGCTGGAATTCGTTCACTTTTCCCTTTTACTATTACCTTGGTTTACTGCGTTAACTTCAGTTAAAGTTGGCTAGCTTGCTTGTAACCTATTAGAGGATAAAAGCGGGTACTGTCGTACCAGGAGAGCAGAGAGGAATACGATTTGTTTGTTATTATCTCTAGACTCTTAGTTATAATCAGAGAGTATAATATCTCCATCAGTTCATCATAATTCCACCGCCATAGTTTCTGGTGTCTTAGTGAATTGTTTTCGCTATGTTTGGTCTTGAGATTCGCTGTGGTTTTGCTCTTTGATTCTCTGATCGAGTTCGTTCTGTTGTTGGATTGTTCAGTTCATCTCTCGCTTGTGATCTATGTGTCGGACATGTCTCTTGCTCGTGACTTTTCGTCTAGGGCACGGATTGAGTTGTGAGTTCTGTTACCCGTATTCAGCAGAACCTCATAAGTGGTATCAGATTCCTTCGATCCTTGGCCTCTCTGTTGTTTGCGGTTGCAGGATTCCATTTTGTGTAAAATTTCGTGTTTGTGTTTGTAGTGAATTGCTCTCTAGATTGATCTGGCGGTTGGCTGGACGTTCTGTTTCATATTAGCACACTCTCGTTCTCTATGATGGCACCTGGTGATAAGGTTGATGAATGTTTGACCGCGGTGGACACATTGAAATCTGATGTTCTCGCCATTCAGGAGTGCTTGTCCCATCTAGAGATTACCGATGCTCATATGCGTTCAGCAGTCTCTCAAATTGATGAGAAACTAGATTTTATCTGCAAGCTTGTTACGCAGTGGGGCTCTCCTGCTAATTTTGGGCCACCTGAGAAGGTTCCCATCTCTGCATCTGCTACTGCTCCGAAGTCTCCTCGAGATGATTCTTCTTCTACACTAAAGCCTCAGGATACTCCAGGGAAATCTACCAAGGAGCCTCAACCCTCATGTATTAAGGATGATCCTACTCCTTCACATCATATGGATCCTACTTCTGGTCGTGCACAACATTCTGTTATTCCTGATCATGCTGACACTTCATACTGGGGCATTGGTTCGTTTAGCATGTCTATTGCCTATCCTAAGTTAGATTTTTGGACATTATTTTATTTTGGCTACTGTTCCTAGGAGATATGGGCTTTCTTAGCAACCCTTCACTGTCATCAAACAGCTAAACAATGGTGGAGGGGTCTGAGAACTCATTCTGTAGTAATGCATTAGTCTGTTTTCTCTAAATTGGTGCTTAATAGATTTTCAACAGTGAGTCATTATAATGTGATTGAGCAGTTTTACCAGACCAGACAGGTCAATTCAGTCAATGACTATATTATGAATTTGAAGAAATTATGGCTATTGTTCAGAGGGCACATCCTAAGTTGGGGGAATCTTACTATGCTATGGCATTTGTTGCTGATTTGAAGGATACTATTAAGCACTATCTCATTTCTCATAGCCCTACCACATTAAGTGATTGTTACTGGAAAGCTAAAGAGCTAAAGAAGAGTGCTTTAGCTAGGAAATCCTTCCCTTACACTATCGCTACATATGCCAAAACACTTGCTCCTAACCTTTTATCTCCTACTATTTCTAAACCACCTACTACTCCACCTGTTACCTCACCACTCAAACATAAACCTGGCAAATGTTGGGGTTGTGGTGAACCTTGGACTCCCCAACATAAGAATAATTGCAAATCCAAGAAGGTTGTGAATGCTATGCTATTGATCCTAAAAACTGGATTCAATTAGAACAACAGATGGAAGAGAAAAATTCTTTTGAAGATGCCAGTAGGGAACCTATGTCTGATCATAAATTGATGATGCTATCTTCTAGAGCAGTCAAAGGAGATGCTACTATTTCTACTATTTTTGTTTTTGGTGCAGATTGGGGTAAATAGGTTTTGACCTTAGTGGATAGTGGCAGCCCTGGCACTTTTATTGATTGCTCTTTCGCCAACAAATGCAACCACCCAATTTCGATTTCTCAGCCACAGAAAGTAAAAGTTGGTGATGGAGGTTTCTTAGAGGCAGAAGCTCTTCTTAAATTGTGCAAATACTCTATCAGTGGTGGCACTTTTCAAAGTGACTTCAAGTCACTGAAACTTGGGTGTGATTGAATTCTTCAACACAGTCCCAGAAGATATTTCTTATAGTCACTATGCTAGGAGGCCACCCCATTCTTGATCATAATTTATCCACTGCTTATATAAAGTGATCAGTTCTGATGAACTACTGAAGATACCTGACAGGGGTACCTTTGGATACCTCTTACACATGAAGCAATCCCTACCTGATATTCCAGCACCCACCTCATTGATTACTCCAAAAATAAAGCAATTGCTTGATCAGTTTGCTGACATTTTTTGGAACCAACTACTTTACCCCTGCCAAGGATTGTGACTACAAAATTTCTCTTCAACCTGATTGTACTATTCCTAGTATCAGATCATATAGATTGCCACACAAACAAAAGGCTGAGGTGGAATAACTTATCAAAGAGTTGTTGCAAGCTCAGTACATCAGACCCAGCTCCAGTCATTATTCTTCTCTCGTTTTGATTAGGAAGAGAGATAAAACTAGGTAAGTTTGTATTGATTAACGAAGACTCAATGCTCAAACAGTGAAAAACAAGTTCCCAATTCCTGTTATTGAGGATATGTAGATGAGCTTTATGGAGCCGAAATATTCTATAAATTGGATCTCAGATCAAGATAATATCAGATCAGAATGGCTGACGAGGATATCCATAAGACTGCCTTTAAAACATTCATTGGCCACTTTGAATTTGTTGTGATGCATTTGGGTTGACAAATGCACCTGCTACCTTTCAAGCTCTTATGAACAAGATCTTAGGAAATTTGTGATAGTTTTCTTTGATGATATACTTATTTACAATCACACTCTTTCTAACCATGTTGCCCACCTCACTATTGTTTTTGACATTCTCATCTTTAACAGCTTATCTGTCAAGCTTAGTAAATGTATCTCGATCTGGAGGGTGTCCTGGCAACTCATCTGAAAACACCTCCCGAAACTCACGAACAATTGGAATCTACTCCAAAGACAACTTCTGCAAGCTGCAAACTGAAGGTGAAACTCTAAACGCTCTATGGGCACACACCACTCGAACACCGTGGTGGTTAACCAACGACATAACCCTCTCAACACAGATGATGACTCCCTTATGCCTCGCCAGCCAATCCATCCACGCGAGGGAAGGACGATGAGATCGGTTAGGAAGACCACACCCTCAATCAAGATCTGAACACCTCTACACTCAACACGACTCTTATAGACTCCAAATAGTGAAATGGTAAGTATAGGTATAGCTAAGAATGAGGTAGAGAGACTATGTGTGGTCGCAAACGCCGACGACACAAACGAGTAAGTAGCCCTGAATCGAACAAAACAGTCGCTAAGAGAGAGTGAACCAAGAACTCATCAACAACAACGTCAGGTGCCTCCTGAGCCTCCTCCACAGAAATGTGGTTCATGCGGCTGCGCGTGACGCTCGACTGAGTAGCGCCACAGCCCGCTGAACGTACTCCTCTACCTCCTGACTGGTGCGGTGACCTAGCGGGAGTGGCAAACTAAACACCACCTCCCCCAACACCCTGCTATGGCGCCTCGGGCACTAAAATGCTTTATGTCCCTCCTGGCCACACTCGAAACAGCGAACCGAGGGCTGACCTGCTGTCAGACGAAAAGCGGACTGCTGCTGCTGCTGGAAGGCACCTCTCTGACTCTGCGAACCCTGCCGCTAAACTAAAGGTGGAGTAGGAGCAGTGAATCGAGCGAAGGTGGGCTGTTCCTATCCCTGCTGGAACGAACCACTGAAGCGCTGACGCTGAGAAGCCTCACGACTGGTTCCTTGACCAGCTGCCCTCCTCTTCGCATCTCTGGACCGATCAAGCTTCTGAAACGACACCTCCAAAGCCCAGCACCTGTCAATAAGCTCGCGAAGACTCCTCTAAACACCACCATCCAGGTACGGGAGCATGTCAAGACGCAAGCCCTTTCGGAACCAGTACATCTTGCGACACTCGATCGAAACCTTCTCTGGTGCAAAGCGGCTGAGCTGGGTGAAATGGTTGGCATACTCTATGACAGACATACCTCCCTGACGAAGGTTACGGTCTCCCAGAGATGTGGAAACCACAGAAAGCGGTGACGAAGTCGTTCCAAGTGAACTGCTCTGGGCGTCAAGATTGGCGTAAAGAGTGTCCCACTAAGCACCAGCTGCACCCGTCAACTGGTGAGTGGCCAAGCGAACAGCTTCTTGATTGTCACACCGAATCAGATCAAGCTTCTTCTCAATATCCCTGAGCCAATCATCAGCATCCAGAGAGTCAACTGCATGGTCGAAGGTGGGTGGCCGCATGCTCAGGAACATAGCCATGCGAGAACTGGCTGGCTGGTGGTACTGTGCTGTGTCAGGAGCAGAAACACGTCCATGAGGCTGCTGCTGTGAGTGCTCGACAATTCGCTCAAGCAGAAGCGTCTGTCGGGTCACCACCTCCGCCAAGTTTGGAGCAGCTGAAAGCTCCTCACCAGGCGCGACAACACCAACAGGCTCAACTCCAGGGTCTATAACAACTCCTCTGCCACGCCCTCTAGCCTGAGG
This sequence comes from Zoysia pacifica, assembly GCA_001602315.1. Taxonomy (NCBI): domain Eukaryota; kingdom Viridiplantae; phylum Streptophyta; class Magnoliopsida; order Poales; family Poaceae; genus Zoysia; species Zoysia pacifica. The sequence goes on from BCLH01000718.1 coordinate 25,210, forward strand.
AACTAGTGCTCCAACATGGCCACGCCCACGGCCACGCCCTCGACCAACGCCAGACACATCAACCACAGGTGGCACCGGTACACGGCCTCCGGCACCGTGACCACAACCTCTGAGGGCAGCACCACGACCACGTCCAGCAGGTGGCGGTACCTCAGGGTCCTCCAGAGCAGCTTCCTCATAATGAGCCTGAAGGCGTCTAGACCTCCTCTGAGCCATCTGTTGCAGGAAAACATTTCTGAATAGAAAGATAGCATCAGCAGAAACTGGAATTATTGGAAAAGATAAAAAATCAGCAGATCAGGACAAGAATAACTTAGACAAGCACAATTTCAAACAAACAAGACTTCCATCAAGCAAACGACGAGATTTAAGAAAACAACTTTCACGATGAACGTTTGATAGCAGATTCAGAAATCTAGATATATTCCTTAGTTACGTCCAGTTTTACGGTTTCTCTCCTACAGTCAAGTATGGCTCTGATACCATCTGTAACGATCGAGTTTTTCATATATTTCGATAAGTCCCGATCTTCTGTGACCTTATCAATCCCAGGAGGTTGGCAAACACAACATCACAAGCGATCAATTAAAAAACCATAACAGAACTATTAAACAAGAAATGAGAGTATAAAATAGCAAGTCAAAGCAAAATTATTAGAATAAAATCCTCCGAAGGGGTTCATCGGCACGCAGGATGAAAAACATCTCAGAGCAGAAAAATCGCTATCGAGAAATCCATCAAGTGCAGCAACGAAAGCATCATCATGACAGTGGTAGCAAACCTCCTCTGCACAGGCAAGCTTGAGCGCAGGAGCTGACTTCACAGTTCGTCGGAGACGTAGTAGAAGTCAAAGTTGAGAGTATCCTCTGAAAACAATAAATTAGAAAGCTATGAGTACGAATACTCAGCAAACCACGTACTACCTATCAACAATGTATGCATGCAAATGGTTTCAAGGGTAAAGGCATGGCTCAAGTGCTAAATGCAAGTTTAAAACATTTAATTTTATCTTAAAGATGCAAGAAAGATTTATTTTAAAACGGTCAAATTTTATTACCTTACCCCGCAGGGATCTCTGTTATCTCAGACAGTGTACATGGTTGTTAACTGAGCGTACAAGACTCGAAGGACTCGGTCCTTAATTGTCAGGGCAGGCACTCTCTCCAACCTCAACGCCAACAACCAACAAGTCTCACGGAAAGATCTCAGCCCGGATCTTCTCATTGTACCCGCCGCAGATACGCTCACAGGGACTTCCTAAAAGTCTCCCAGCTCCTCATACTCTATCTGCCCTCGTTAAATAGTTATGTATAGTTATTTGCAAAACTACATATTTGAATCACAGTTTAAAATTATTTAATATAAATTCTTTTTTATAGTGATAGGTGTGACATAAAAACAAATACAACTAAGCATGGCTAAGCATAAAAATAAAATAATTATTCTAAAGCAATCATAGAACTCATATTTGTGGAACAATAAATAGGCACGCCTTAAGAATGTTGCTAGCATATTTTAAAACAGTTGACATGCAAATTAGGGTTGCAAACAAAACATGCAATTTAAAATATTAGGTACAAAAGTGATCAAAGAATGCGGCTTGCCTGGCAGCTCGGGATCGTAGTCGCGATCCGGGTCGACGAACTGAGCGGCCTTGCGGTACTCCTCGTCTGCACCAACTAAACACAATACGAACAGGGGTCAAACACTAGGTACGCGACAATTAAATTCAGCAATTAAATCTAAGTTTAAACTATTAGGCTAAACGCGCCAAAACGTTCTTCGAAAAATTTCACGCAATATCCTCGACGAGACAAATTAACACATCAATTTTGGGAATCATCTAAGATCAAACGGAGTTTTCCAAAAATCATTGAAGATCTAGACCATGAGGAACTAGATTAACTGCAAATCAATTAACCGCAAATTGATTAGCAACTAATTCATCAATCCATCGAAAAGGAAAAAGGAATTTGAAAGACTCGAGACTCGGAGATCCAAAGACGCGAGACTCGAAGATTACGCGACTCAAGCGAACTGGAGAACGGCGTACTAGAGATCGGAAATCGGAGATGGTGACACACGACGTGGAGGCTGGAGCGGCGACGCGGAATTGGAGATGGTGCTGGAGCGGTGACGCGACGTGGTCCACAGGGCAGGGTCGGCGCGGACGGGAACGGTGTAGTGGCTGACGACGCGTCAACGGATGACGGTGGAGTCGGGCGAACAGGGATTGAGGCGGAGACGACGTTAGGTGTGCGGGCGATGCGGAACCGTTGCGGGAGGAGCTTTGGAGGACTTTGCAATAAGACAAGTTTGCGAAGCAACTTCATTTAAAGATAAATTCACAATATACAAGTTGTTGTGCCGAAAGCCATTGAATGGGAGACCCAAGTACTTGTTGATTAATTCAGCACCTTTGTCATTGAAGAAGCAAGTAAAACCAAGATCACAAAGTTGTGCCACCGATAGAATGTTGAAGCTCAAAGATTCCACTAACATGATTTTTGATATGGACAAGTCATTAGAGATAGCGACTTTGCCCAATCCCTTGATTCTTCCTTTTGAATTATCCCTTAATGTCACCTTACCTTTATCTTCATCTTCTTTGATGTTGGTGAACATTTTGATATTTTCGGTCATGTGTTAGGTACATCCAATATCAAGCACCCAATGTTTACCACCATTCTTATAATTCACCTTGCTAGAAGCCATGAGACAAGAGGTGTTAGTAAACAAAATGTTACATGATTCATTTGTACTAACTTGAACAATAAGAGCTGCTTCTCTTGGTGAGTTTTATCCTTTAGAGAACAAGATGAGCATTCCAAGCATCAATTTTCTTATTGATAACCTCATCATTTGTGATATAATGCTTCCCATAAGAGTTAATCCATTCTGCAAGCTTATCAATACGAGCATATAGATCATATTGGGTTTCATTGAGAAGCATAATAATATTGTCTTACTCATCACATAAAACGTCGAAAGAATCCTCTAACAAACTACTAGCAATAGCATCATCATCAATGAGTAAGTGTGTTCTAATAGAAGCAGAGATATTGCAAACTGGTGGCTCAAGAGTGTGATGAGCATTTATTACATCAATCGCACTTGAGGGAGAGGCATTGAGATTATTCTTGATTGATGAAACTTCATGAGAAGATAGAGCACTGATTTTCTTGTTTGAGAGAAACTTCTTGATGGATTCTTCTTGAGAGATTTTGAGTATTCCTTCAAATGAATTGATCTTTTCAACAATATCATGCAATTATCGCATGGTAGTACCTATAGATTGACCGTCAAGAGTTCCAAAGTAAGTATAAGCATCTGAGTTCAAGATAATTAGAACTTTCAATCATGATAGCACTCGAGAATTTGGTAGATGAAGAGTTAGCTAAGATGTTCATGTTAATGCTCGAAATCGTCGGTTTTGTGGTATATAGGTAGCTTAGCAAATGATCCTTCCATGAGCCACTATCGAACCCCGATGAAAAACATGTCCCCATCACTCCCGATCACTTTCCAAGGGTTAAACACTCTTCCTACTATCTAGCTATCTAACAAGCAACTCCTAGCAAGAGATCAACTAAGCAAGATAACCAACAAGCTAGGAAACCCAAAGCAAAGCAAGGATAAGGAAATAACAACAATTAAGCAAGCAAATCATATGGCACGAGAGACACCAAGAGATATTGTAAATCAAACTATAACTCTACTCAACAAGGAGAACACGCTGAATGTAAAGAGAGAGTTAAGAGAATGCTCAACAATTTTCTCGAGGTCTCGAAACGTTGGTCCCTAATCCTCATTGTACCACTCCTGTCAGAGTACCAGTCCCTCCTACCGTTTTCAAAATGGTACTCCCAAGGGTATGCTTCACTCCTAAAGTGAAGGCACCGACAATCCGGCTGTAGCGAACAATACCCTCACACAAGAGCAAGCCTCCAAGGCTTCAGGTGCTCTCTCTTGGTGTCTCTTTCAAGTGAAAGACCTGAAACCACTCACAAACTTGATGTCGTCTTTCACAATTCTTCGAAAGCTCGGACAACGACGCCTAACCGGTCTAGGCTGCCACAGACAAAGAGTAACAAGTCTAGGACACTCCTCTTAGCCTCACAAGCTCTAGAAGTGTATGAATGCTCTTTGTTACTCTTCACTAGCACTCAAGATCTCTCAAAATGCTTCCTTATTCTCTTCTTGGTGACCTTTGGCTTTCACATGTGATTTGTAAACATCTCTGGCCGCAGGTAACTTTCACAATAGCTCCCAATGGTTTATATAGGCCCCAATCCCCGAAATGGCTGTTGGGAGCTATTGCCAAAATGCTAACTGCTTTTTGCAGTCACCGGATTGTTCAGTGACTGGAATCACTAGACTGTCTGGTTACTTCTAGTCTTCGACAGATAGAAAACACCTTCTCTGAAATCCACTCCAAATGACACCAGACTGTCCGATGCATATCTTTACCGAACTGTCTGGTGATTGCCACTTTTGAACTACCAAAGACACCTCTCTAGACTTCGTGCTACGGCTCACTGGACCGTCTGGTCACTAACCCACCAGACTGTCCGGTGACTTCTTTACTTCGACTCCAGAGAACACCTCTTTTAGATAGTCACCGGACAGTCTAGTAGGGCCAATGATCAGATAGTCTGATGAGCCAAAAAACAGAGTCTAGAAGAGGTGTCTCTGGAAGTCTAAAAGTGAGAGTTACCAGACAGTCTGGTGAAGTTATGCACCAGATAATCTGATATCATTTGGAATGGATTCTAGATAGGGTATTTCTCTCATCTGCTAACAGAAGGAGTCACCGGGCACTCCGGTGGTACACCGGACAATCCGGTGAGAGGAGCCACCGAACAGTCCGAGGACTAGCAAAAGCAATCAGCTTTATGACATCATGCTCCAATGATTGTTTTTAGGCTTAGAGCCTATTTAAATAGTGGAGGGTGACGTTTTCCTGTGTGTCTGAGGTCTGAATTGCTGGAGCAAACTTGTGAGAAGCCAAGGGACACCAAGAAGAGAGCACAATGCAAGGTTGGAGATCTTTGGTGCTAGTAGGAGAGTGATAAAAGCATTCATATACTTCAAGAGCTTGTGGGGCTTTAAGAGGGGTGATCTTTGTCTTACTACTCTTGGTTTGGCAGCCTAGACACGGCTAGGAGTCGGTGTTCGAGCTTTCGAGTAGATTGTGTAAGACAACGCAATGTTTGTGGGCGGTTTTAGGTCTCTCGCTCGAAAGAGACACCAAGAAGGAGCGCTCGAAGCCTTAGAGACTTGCTCTTGCGTGGGGTATTGTGTGCGACAACCGGGTTGCCAGTGACTTCACTCCGAAAAGTGAAGTGTACCATTGTGAACACCGTTTTAGAAACGGTGAGAGGGACCGAGGCTCTGACGGAAGTAGTCCAACGAGGATTAGAGGAAGGCGCCAACCTTTCGAGACCTCGAGAAAAATCGCTGAGCATTCTCTTGACCCTCTCTCATTACTTTCTGCATTTTATATTGTTGAGTAGAGTCTTAGGTTGCTTTATGATTCCTCTTGACGGCTATCGTGCTATTGCTTACTTGTTGTTTTTATTTATCACTAGCATTGTTAGAGGTTTTAGCCCATTAGAATTGTATAGGTTACTCTTGTTATGGTTGTAGCGAAGTAAATTCTATAAGTCTACCGATTCAACCTCTTTCTTGGTATCCTTGATCTTTACAACGGATAACATTCCAGTCCAAAAGGTACGGCCCAAATGCCCATATATAAATGGGCATTGCACAGGTCTAGGGTCATTTTGTACCTACGACCTAGGTGAGTTAAAAGCTGGGTCTTGTACTTTTCTTCAACCGCAGAACAATGGGGAGAAAAAGAAAGAAGCCACATGTTGGTACTGCCTTGCTCCGTGCAGATTGGAGCTAAAAGGATCCCTTCTGCCCCTCCCGAGCCGTCTCCGCCCTACTCCGGTGTACACATCCCTTCGGATCTTCCGTCCCCACCACTAGTTCCACCGTCCCTACCTTCGATCTGTGGGACATTTGGTATTTTGCCATGCTTATGTATGGTACATGTTCATTTCCCATCTTCCCCGATGTGTTTATAAATTTAGATAATTTAAATTTAATCATTTAGAAATTTGTCATTGTTGTTTCTTTTAAATGCCACTTAAGCTGTTGATGTGGAATAAAATTAAAAATAACTTATTTGCCATTATTTAGAAATGAAAAATTACACAGAGACCTTGCTAGCCTGGGATGGATGCTTATAAGGTGGCTGCTACATTGGGGCCATGACGGAGCAGGGCATGTATATTAGGCCCCATTTGGAACATTGGAATCTTCCCATTATTGTATTTTTCTGTGAAATTGAATTGATTCCATTGAAATTCCCATGAAATTCATGTTTTCCAAACAAGGCTTAATCACTTTGTCTTAGACGAGCACATCCAATCAAGCAACCAAACACGTGGATATATCCAAATATATATCCATACAGGACCAAACAGTCAAAAGCTAACAGCGTGCTTATTTTCACAGCAGATTAGAAGAATCCATTGGATTGTGATTATCAATATAAAAGCTAGATTGTGAAAAGCTATGATACAAAAGCTGAAACAATAAGTAGATTATGAGACTATGGACTATATATTGTGTGTTGTGTGAGATAAAATCTAGCAAAAGCTAGAAGAGAATAGACTGTGAGATTCTGGATTTTTAGAGTCCAGTAAGTAGAATCCGAGGCAAAATCTGAGCTGTTTGTTCTTTTAGGATTGCTAGAATTAAGCAAAATTGTAAAATCTCTAGTGGAAACAAGCACAACCTAAATTTATGTAAAATTGGAGGGGATCTAGCATGTGCTGGTGATGTTGCACTTTAGGGGCAGCTTGAGCATCGGTGCAAGACTTTGGGGCAGCTTGAGCAGAGATGCAGCCCTCATAAAAAGAAGTGCTAGGCACTAAGCGAGCATTGGCTCATTGCCTAGAGCTTAGGCGTATCTAAGCCGGTGGAGGCATTTTGCATTTGCATATTTATAGATTTATCCAACAAATAAAACATTGAAAAGATTAAAAAATTTCATTGAAAAAGGAACATAATATGAGATGCATCGCTCACTACTCGGCCATTCAATCCACTTCTGGGCCATTTACACCTCTCCTCACTCCTCACGCTACCCTAACTCTTGGATGCAACCAGCTAGTGACCCAGTCACCCAGCCGCCACCACCTTCCTGTTTCTTCCTTTCTCTCGATCTAAGATTGTCAGTAAGCAGCAAAACAAAGAGGAAGGAGGAACCTTGGTGAACAGTGGCAGATCTGAGGCGGCAAGAATGGAGCAAGCCATGACAGCGAACCAAAGGCACGACAACAGCGGACCAAGAGCGTGGAGAAGACTTAGACTGGGAGATTGAAGACCCTGTACCTCAGATCTGAGGACAGTGGTGGCATTTGTTACATCATCATGAAGATAACATAAGTACTAGTCATGGTAAAATTATATTATGTTTAGAATGAAATCCGAAAACGCACGGAATTATCATTGTAGTATTTCACCCAAGAGTATTTCAGGATATCATATTTATCCTAAATGAAAACATAGGTAGTATTAAAATTATTTTAAGAACTAAATTAAGGCAAAACTAATTATATTGAAATAACTAAGTTTAGAGAATGGGTAAGGATATATGAATATGATAGTGGACACACTAATCAGAGTACTACTCTATTCTATTCTAAATACAAATGAGTAACAAGCATATGGACAAGTCAAGTTTCTTATGAACTTCCTAAATTAGTTTTATAAGTATACATATTATCTAGTCAAAACATGGTATAGGATTTAACTCTAAAGGCACCCAAGCACTGCCGAGGTAATGCCTTCTGACTTGGTTTAATAAGCAAAAGTGCACCGTCTTTAGTAGACCCTATGCCATACCTGAATGTGAAAGATTACAATGGATAAATAGGGATGTCAGCACTGCCGCCTACCTCTACAGACCTGGGGTACACCTACATTCAATAAAAGTGAATAACCTAAATATCATGTTCACATTATTCAACTATACTTTAATACTTTCATATAACAAAGATAGAACTAAGACATACTAGAAAGCACATCAAACCGATGTCGTGGTATAGACACCTAAATATGCATTGACTAAATAATAAGTAAGCTCTAGTTAATATAATCATATCTAGATCTATGAACAAATACATCAAACAAAAACATCTTGTTCATAAAGATAAATATAACTATACTAAAAAAAACATAATAAAAGGAAACTATATCTTTATTCATTATCAAAATTGGCGGGGGGAAATGCGCCAAGGCACCGGGAATATCTTAAAAAGCCTGGAAAAGCAGACATGTGGAAGTTGACCAGAAAAGACGGCAACCACTGGTCGGCCGACCTGTGGGGGTGGGCTCTCTCGGTCCCCCCTTTGGACTGGGCCCCTCGTGTTGGGTCTTGTGCGACATTTTTCAGAATATTTTTTATCCACGCGGATTGATTCTTTGCCATATGGCTTTATCAGATTCGTCAGTTTGATGACTTTTATTATGTTGGTTCATTTCCTCACTGTATAAAGCTGATTTTCACCTTCATGTATATTTGCTCCAAGTACAAGTAGAACTTCATTATTTGAAATAAAATACATGCAAATAATACTTAATCTTTGTTTATTTTTAAAATTCATTAGCGGTATAAATGGTACTTAAGGACCGCCAATAAGCGGCAGCCCTTTGCTGTTTTGTCTCACTTGTGCGGACGCTTCAACTTGTCAAAGGCTTCGAGGCGCTTACTACGGGTCTATACCCTCAGGCGGAGCAGCGCTGTTCCACTCAGTGCTTAACCACGTTAAAGTGGGCGCTTAATCCCATCTTATTTTAATGGGGTGCAGCACTTTAAAAATTGTTGCCACTGGAGAAGTTAGATTGTCTTTTGGGTAGTGCACCACCATCAGGATGAAGAAAAATTATCTGAAAAAGACTAATTTTGATCATATAAATCAAGAAATTTATTAGATGTTTAGAAGGGTGCCACCACCATAATTTCCAAGCTTCATTACTCTGGTTGTTGTGGTAGTTCCCGATGGGAAGAGTAGGTTATGGAAGGAGAGAAGCTGTGTCCCAAAGTAGGGCAGACCGCACACACATAAGCAATCAGGTACGACAAAGCCCCCTATTATTTTTCCAACAACTTCTCTCAGGTTTCAAAATATTGACAGCTTTAATTTCTAACATCAACTTTGATCATTTATTTTATTAAAAAATATAATATATTTTATTATAATTTATTTTATCATCAGTAGTATTTGAAACACGACTAATAATTTTATATATTTGAATAAATTTTTTAAATAAAATGAACAATTAAAGTTGATATTAAAAATCAATGGTGTCAATAATTTAAAAATAGAGGGAGTGTAATCTAACAGAGCAACGCGAATCATGTAAGGACAATCAAACCCAAACCCCCATGACGGCACAAGATCATTGCTCCGTAAGGAATATTCGATGGTTAAATTTTAAGTTGTTTTTCTGGTTGAACCCGCTGAATCCAATAGTTGACTGTTACACGTTATATTGAAAAATTAGTCCCACACGCCTAACTATGGTAGCGTGATGAACTACAATACGCCTTGCTCTTAGGTCCAAATCAAATTGTTTTATGCTTTCTGATTTGATCCAGTCGGGTTTGCTAAGGATGGCTTCAAAAATAAAAAACATCACCCACTCATAATTTAGAACAAAGATGAAATAGAATTTGATATCACGATATTGGAGCCCACAGATCCGACGAGTTCGTAGCAGGAACCTCTATATAAGAATTTTTCATTAGGTTGCTGACACAACAATCATTTTATTTTTTTATCACATCAACAACATATCATGCAACAGGTCATCTCAAGGAAAACCGTATTGTTCACATGTTTTGGTTAACTAATTTTAAATTCAATATTCGGTTGTTTTTCTTGTTCACAAGTGATAACTTTGAGTCATGTCGTATTCTTGTTAATGGTATCAGGATTAAAGTGTAACTATTGATTATCAAAATAATTAATGTAAAGAGAATATACATATATTTGTATAGGAATTTGTAATCAAATATACCTATAAATGATGCTTGCAATCAAATACGAATGATCAATTGTACAGTTCACACTATATTTTTTGTTTTTTTCTTCCATCTTCAAAATAGTACAACCTCTGTTCAAAAATACTCTCTCCGTCTCACAATAAGTAATTTTTTTGACTTTTTAAAATCAATGTTTGACGGTCTTATTAAAAAAATTTTAAAAAATACAAAAATAAACAAGCCAAACTTAAAATTCTTCTAA
>BCLH01000718.1:35539-83365 GCA_001602315.1 Zoysia pacifica
TTTGACTTTTTAAAATCAATGTTTGACGGTCTTATTAAATTTTTTTTAAAAAATACAAAAATAAAAAAGCCAAACTTAAAATTCTTCTAATAATGAATCATTTCACAATAAAATAAATAATATTTTCACAAATTTTTTGAATAAAACGAACAATCAAAAGGTAGATGTTTGAAAATGTAAAAAGACACTTATTTTGGGACGAAGGGAGTATAAGCATTTTTAGATTTAGATAGGGTTAAATTCTTTTAACTTTTATTAATAATATTTAGAAAATTACATAATTTCTAATAAAAAATATAATTTTTATGAAAGCTTATTTCATGATGAATTCGAAAAATATATTTTATATATGATAAAACATTGATAATTATACATTATTTATGGTCAAAATGATAAAAATTTGGCTTTAACTAAACTTAGAAATACTTATATTTTGGAACGGATGGAGCATGTATTATCTTGAGTAAATATTTTTCCTTTAGTTAATAGTTTTCCTAGGACATAGCATTTTTTTTTTTGAAAACTAGGACATAGCGTTTGCACACCCATTAAGAATAGTTTCTATTAAGGGCACTGATTTCTTATTTTTCTCTCTTTTTTGTGGCCAAGAAGCACAGAAAAACATCAATGCATAGGAAACAATGTGACATGGTGCTTAAAAAACATAAAGTTGTCCTAGCTAGTTTAATCCTTTTGTTGTGCCACATAACTCTGCTACAAGTTAGGCATGCTTATAATATAGGATAATTCCTTTAAGATAATGTTAGATAAATGGTTAATGAAAATAATATAAGATAAACCTACATACAGCTTCTGCTCTGCACCTGAACTAAACCGAAGAAATTTGAGAAAATTAATTATCCCCCATTGAAAATGTTTCTTTTCTTATTCATCATAACAATTTTACTCTTTCTTACTACTCTCTCTGTCTAAAATAAATATTCTTTTAGATTTTCAAATATTTACTTTTGACTATTCGTTTTATTAAAAAAAATTGTGAAAATATATCTATTTTATTGTGAAATGATTCATTATTAAAAGTACTTTAACTTTATTTTGTTTATTTTTTATTTTTATAAATTTTTTAAATAAGACGAATAATGAAACGGACTTATTTTGGAACAAAGAGTATATTATCATGCTTAATTTTTCTTCCTATCTTTAATTTTTTACCCCGTTGCTTCATGAATCGGCTACAGCGCGGACCCGGAAGCAATCCCAACAATAAAAACACTCCAACACGCAAATCCCTCGCGTTCTTGTTTAACTAGCCTTCTCCCCTCGCCCACGAGAACGAACAAAAACGAGCCGCCACCGCCGTTTTCATCTCCACTGCTCCGCCGCCGTCGAATTTATCCTCCACGCTGCACCAATTCGCCTCGATCCAGCGCTAATCGGTTAGGTTCCTCTGCCTCCCAGGTTCGTACTGAGTCTTGCAGCTCCCCGTGGTCCCGTCCATGGATTTTTTGGCCTCTCTGGCGACCGAGGAGCGGTGGCTCTACCCGGCGTTCCTGGCCATGTACGCCGCCATCTATTGCGTTGGCCACCTCGTATTCCGGCGGTGGGAGCCGCGGCAGCGGCTGGACGGCGCTAGCTGCCTCATCTCTCTGTTCCACGGTACCCCCGCCGCGCTGGCCGCCGCGGGCGCTGTCCTGGCGCTAGCCCCGTCTGCGCGGGGCTTCGCCGTACCCAATTCCCGCCTCCACGACCACATCCTCGACTACAGCGTCGCCTACTTCACCGTGGACCTACTCCATTATCTTGCTTTCTTGCCCGGGGACATTCTCTTCATCGCGCACCACCTCGCGACGCTCTTCGTCTTCGTCACCTGCCGCTACATCGTCCACCACGGCGCCTTCGCCCTCCTCGTCCTCCTCGTGCTCGCCGAGGTTACCAGCCTGCTCCAGAACGTATGGACGCTTGCCGGGATCTGGCGGGATCAGTCCCCCGCCGCAGCGCACATGTACAGTGCCCTGTCGCCGCCGTTCTACGTGTTGTACACCCTCGTCAGGGGCGTCGCCGGCCCGCTCTTCTTCCTTAAGATGAGTGTGTTCTACCTCTCCGGGCAGGCTGTTGATGTCATCCCGTGGTGGGTGCGAATCTCCTGGATCGTTGTGGTCGGCACCGCCATTGCGGTGAGCAACCTCTGGATCTGGAACCTCTGGAAGGAGCTGTTCGGTGAACGGAAGCATGCCATGGCAATGAAAGACAAATAACTTGTCTCTGGCCATGTAGCAACCAATTCTCTCGAGATTGCCGAAACTATTGACAATGGATTATAGTGATTGTTGTTTAGATGATATGGTTAAAACTATGATCTCGGATGAGATTGCTGAAAGGATACTTTTCTGTACGATATGTCTTTGTTCTTTAATTAAACAATCAGGTTAGAGGACTAGGATTTTCCTTTTCAAAAAAAAAAAGGACTAGGATTTCTTCAGGTTAGAGAGCTAGGTTAGGGTCTTCACTTTGACATTGCGTGAAGAATTGTTTGAAGTGGTGTGTTGGCTCTGTTGTTTGGTAAAAATGTATCTACAAGATATACTTCACAAAATATGGCAAATGGATACGATGTTGTTTGTGCTCCTGGCATTTGCTTAAACTGGATTCAGATGTAAACAGTATATCCATGTTATGGTGTGCTATGTAACAAGTGACTCTGATCCTATACTTCATTTTGGCTAAAGTAAATGATGCTTTCAGCTCCTGTCTAACTAAATTCTGTCAGCGTTTGCACCAAAAAATTAATAGTATACAACAATGCTCTGTTTCCGGAAAAAATCTGATTTAGCAAGTAGGAGAAAGAAAGGGCAGTCAGCACAAATGGCTGACGCTGTTTCTTGCCCCAGGAAGCTAGCTGCCAGTTTTGGTTGCTACAGTTGCCAACTGAAATCTGATTCTCTTGTTGTAATGCCCTGACATGTTTGCCTGTGTTTTGGTAGGCTACAAATGCAGTTTCTCACATCAAAGTAATACTACAAGCTATGATGGATTTGTTTCCCCACTTGGAAGGGTACCTTGCTCAGGATTATGCGACAAACTGCTTATTCTAGATTGTGATGTACCTAGAAGTACTCAGGATTCTATTATTGATGTGTCTATTGTGGCAGTTACCTTAGGTACGTATCAGTGTCAATATCAATTTATTTGCAACTTTTTTAGTACAATTTTTTTGTTGGCCATTTATTTATTTGCAAGAAACCTCTACTGCTCGGTTTGGGTTTAAATATATGATGTTAAGACAAATTTTCATAGTACATACTCCCTCCGTTCTTAAATGATTATTATTGTTAACTTCTAACATTTAACTTTGACCATTTCTCCCTTCCGGCGATTGATGTGGGAGAAGAGGGCGGGAGCAGGGGCTGGGGCAGCCGAGGCCGAGGCGGGGGGGGGGGGGGGGGGGGGGGGGGGGGGGGGGGGGGGGGGGGGGGGGGGGGGGGGTGGCGCATCCAATGTAGGAGCGGAGAGTGGCCTTCTGGCATGGAGTTGTTCAACGACAAATCTACTATGGAAAACGGTGAACATTAATCCAAGGATTAAGAAGGGTAGAAACTGCAAAAGCAAGTTTTATAGCACTTGGGTCCTCCTAAAACTTTGTAGTACCATATCCAGATTGTGTCACGTAGCACCTATGACGTCGTGAACTGTTGGATCTTTAGATGATATTAATGTTCCCCTGTTAGATCTAAAGGTTGCGGATGGTTTGGCTGCCACGTGGTGCGATCTAGTCAGGGCCCTACAGAGTTTTTTTAGGACTTGGGTCTGATAAAGTTGCATTGGAGAAATAGCCCACACTTTAGATAGTAGGAGATTGCCTCGTACATATTCTCTCTGTTCAGAAAGTAAGTTGTTTTGCACAACAACATAGTCTAAAAACATAATTTTGACATTTACTATCTAGAAAATATTTATCAAAAAGTTATATGTGTCATATCTAAACTTAGAAAGTTAAAATTTATATTTTCAATGTTTGATTAAGATAATGTTCAAAACGACTTCCTTTTTATAGTGAAGGGAGTATACTATTTAGGAGTAACCAATAAAAATAACTTTTCGTCCCTAAAGCACACCATACAGTACGTTTACATTCAGATTTCGGCCTCACTCACCCTATATGTGTAACCTTATTTGGGGCTTTCAATATGATTTACTCCTTATGTCTCAGAATAAATGTACATTTGGATTTAATGAAACATATTTTGATCAATGATTTCTGTAAATATAACTTAATTTTAATACATTCAAATATATACTATAAAAATATTTCTTATGGCGAATTTAAAACTTACAAATAGCAGGTTTTTAAGTAAACTAAATATACAGAAATTATTAGTCAAAGCTAGATGGTATGATCCCAAATAAACACTTATTTTGGCACCGAGGTAGTAGTTAGGATTATTGAAGTACTTAGAGGAAGATTCTAATTTTTCTCATAATATTTTTTCAAGATATCCTAAACTTAGCTTTTTTTAGATATATCACACCCGAAATACAACTCCGGACCCTTCACTTTTAGTTCAAATCCTACCTCATAGAATATTTTTTACGCTTTTGTCAGGTCCTCTCATTCAAGTTTCAATATGGTACTGACTTCCAGCGCTACAGTTCCATGTAGCTACAGTGCACGTGGTGCTCGGCTAGGATTCCACATTTTAGGCACTGTTTGTTTCAACTTTTAGCTAATTTTTCAAGTCGAAAACTGCTTAAAAGCCAGGAACTGAAATAAACAAGGTTTTGAAAAGTTTTTGTTTTTAAAAGCTGAAAAGCATGCTTTTGATGAAATGAATTAAAAGTTGAAAAACACATTCTAAATTAATTTTCTGGATTTTCGTGTGTAGATAAATTTAAAAAATATTTTATAAAAGTAAATATTCAAATTTCATTAGCTTAGTATTTTTAACTAGCCTTTTCTAAAAACTCAAAAGCAAATGCTCAAACAAACAAACAAACAAGGGTAATAACTTTTATATGTATGCTCTTAGACTTTACCAAGCTTTAAGTTTCAATGCAAATGAGGTCTTAAATTCGAATTAGTTGGGGAAAACATTACTCCCTCTGTTCTTTAATTGATGTCGCTGTTGACTTTTATATTCAACTTTGATCATTTGTCTTATTCAAAAAATTTGTTTAAATACATAAAATTTTAAGTTGTGACTCAACTAACTCTAATGCTAAATCAAATTATAATAAATTATATAAAGTTTATTATTATTTTTTAAATAAGACGAATGGTCAAAGTTGAACTAAGAAGTCAATACGACATCGATTAAAGAACGGAGAGAGTAAGTTGGTGTCTCATCTATTGCTCCATTTTGCTGATGTCTACCGAACTTAATTTTTCTAGCTCCATTATTGTTCAGTCTAACCTGGGATGGTATCGGTGCCATCATATTAGGGACCGAGGGCATAGCTAAAGTGATTCAACACGATAGCTGTTTCTCCCTCCGTATCTATAATTCAAATTGTTTTGAACAATGACAATATATTTAAAGCATAGCTTTGACTTTTATTTTTTATAAAAATATTTATCAAAAAGTGGTATGTGTATACTTTTTATGAAAGTATATTTTAAGACCAATCTAATGATCATATAATTTTCATATTTCTAACCTTAACAACATAAAAATTATTTGTAATTCATATTTCAAATATTTGATCAAAGTAATACCCAAAACAACTTGAATTATGAGTATGAAAAGAGTATTGCTTTAGGCCTTGTTTAGGGTGTTTTCACTGGCTTCTCCATTAATTTTTTAAGCCGTACCAAATAGTTTATGAGATAGTAGTTTTTTCTTATTTTATTATGAAGTCATATGAAAAAAGAAGTAGCGTGCCATTAAAATTTAGCTTCACCAACTCTACCTGTCTCTATTGGTACTCAATATTATAAATTTCTCTACATTATTAGGAAAAGTTGTTTTATTGAACATTTTTAGATGAATCAGTCAAAGTTAGAGAAACCATTTTTTAAAAAGTCAGAGCTAAAACTATTTTTAAAAGTGGCAAGTTCTACCAAACAGAGTCTCTGTTTGTTTGAGCTTCTCGGGCAGCTTTTCTACTCGAAAAGTAGATGGCAAAACAAACAGCAAGCTTCTCAATCTGACTTTTAGAAAAGCAAACAGCCTAAAAAGCAAAAATTACACATCATACAAGAAACATGGTGAACCGTGCTTTTGGAGCTTTTCAAGCCTTCGTCCTAGGCCGCCTGTGCCACTAAGGTCGCCGCCTGAGCTCAGCTCCACCGCAAACCGCCAGCGCTGCAGATGCCCGAGCTCGCTGCCATCGCCAGCGCTAGTGCCAAGACAGTTGGGCCAGAGCTCGTCGTTGTTGGGGCTGCAAACACATGGCTTGCCCATGCCGGGACGACCCTCGCCTAACCTCACAACTGTCAGGATTGCCGATGCCCAAGCTTGCTGCCAACGGGGGCCGTCATCGCTCAGCTCACCCATATTGGGAGCTTGGCGTTGCCGAGGCCGCCGTTGCTCGGCTCATCCGCGTTGGGGCTGCCAACGGCTGAGCTCATTGCCGCCGGGGCCGCCTGAGGCCATCAATGAAGCTGCCGCTTGAGGTCCACTCACCCCCTCCCTTCCTCGAGAAATAGGATTTTTAACTTTACAACTCAATTCGTTGGCCTTCGAGAAATTGCCATTATTATATTCGAGCTCCTTCAATTTTTCGCCGTCGTGCTAGCCAATTGGTGTTAAACATACCGCTTCGACCTGAGGGGATGAAAATATCCCTGTTTCTTTCGTTTTGCACCGCACCATCAGTCCCAACTTGTCACAATCCCCTTTCTTCTCCCTGCTTCCTGCGATAGTTAAGGTTCAGCGGCTCAGAGGCAGCGGAGTGCTTCGAGTATGGATCGACGCGGGCTGCAGTGCTTTCTGGATCCATGGAGCCCCCCCCCCCCCCCCCCCCCCCCCCCCCAGGGTAAGTTTTCAATCCCATCCTTCCTTGTTCATCGAGCCCCCGTCCCCCCTCGCATCGAGTGCAGGATTAGGCCGATAATGAGATTAACCACTATTGTTGCTCTTTCTCGGTAGGATTGATCCGAGTTCAGCCTTTAAACTATGTGTCCTTTTTTGCTAAGCTCGATGATGTTTCACTTGTGGAAATGCCGAGAAAGGATACAGATTTGATGGTAGATTACTGTGGGTGTGCCTTGGATAATCTGCTTGCTGATGTGCGTGCCGTTGGAATAATTTGGGTTTGGCCTTTTATTTTTCAATTTAATTTCAAAGACCACTCTGAATGTTAGGAGATTAAATCTTTAGTCCATATAGATAGTTGATAAGGATGTCAATTCATTGGTTGAGAAGTCGAGAGAGAGGAGAAGGAAGTCAAACGCGTCGAGCCGAGCGGTGCCTTTTCGCATGAATATTTCATGTGACTTGTGACTTAGAACGAGCGGCGTGTGCGTGCGTGTGAGTGTAAAACTTCTTATTGTACCGAGTTAATTTTATCGTTTCAGAGATTTGAATCAACTTAAATAAAACGGTAATTAATTTAGACATTTTTGAGAATTGAATTGATCTAAATTAAAATGGCAAATTAAATTCAGACATTACTAGTAATTTAAATCAGTTTAATACGTCAGTTATTAGTAACTAACGAATTAATTAATGACCTTTACTCTGGTATTTGATGGTGTTTAATCTCATGCAATAATTCTGCTTCATTGCACCTTTCTCTATGCGCCTATAAAAGAGGACTCCTACTCTTATTTTGTGACACATCAAAAAACTTTCCTCTACTACTGTTGCACTCTGCATTCACTTTACAAGTCTCTGCACGCACAGAACTTACAAGAGCATGTCTCTGAAACTCCATCCAGCTGTGACACCTGCACGGGTAGGGGGCGATCAAGTTTTTGGGAGCGCATCATCTGCACGACTGCTCGCCTGTGCTCTCCGAACGACTATTTTTTACTACTTTCAGAAGGCTGTTCGTGAGACTGCTCGGCTTCTGTTCTTCTTGCATCAACTTTGATCAACGAGTTCAAGCAGCTCAACATGTCGACTGTTGGGAACGGCGCCATTGGCGCCTCAGGGGACATCATGAATTCTCTGTGTTTATGCATCGTGTTCTTTCTGTTTTTGTATATATTAATTATGAGAACGAACGCACTTCTTGTTACAATGTTACTCATGCTTATTAATACATTTGGAATTAACATATACTGTAAAATGCCTAAATTTCTAACAATCTAAAAACTTAATATTTGTGATAGGCTTACGGTCACTAGTTTTGCTGCCACACATAAGCTAAATGTTTTTGACGGATCGAATTACAAATGGTGGCGTGATAGAATGGTTATCTTGTTGACTGTTATGAGCATTATTCATGTCGCGAAGGGGATACCTGAAAAGTTTACTTCAAAGGAGGAGCAAGCTTTCTTGGCAGCCGATAACCTTTTTCGAGGCACCGTGATTAGTGTTCTTGCGAAAAACTTGGTTGATTTCTATCTCACCGTAATGTCTGGCAAGGAATTATGGGATGCGCTTGAGGCCAAATATAGTATTTCTGATGTTGGGAGTGAACTGTACGTCACGGAGCAGTTCTTTGAGTATAAAATGGTCGTTGACCGTTCTATAGTGGCCCATGAACTTCAGTCACTGACGAAAGAACTCGAAGGTTTCAAGTGTGAGTTACCTGACAAGTTTGTGGCCGAGTGTATTATTGCTAAGCTACCACCTACTTGACAGATTTTGCCACTTCTCTAAAATATAAGAAACAACAATTCAGCGTCACTGATCTTATTGGCTCTTTGGATGTTGAGGAGAAAGCGAGGGCAAAAGACACTCATGGGAAATGAGTTGTTAGGACTTCTAGTGCTAATGTGGTGCACGAGAACAACCCGAATAAGTCCTAAAATAAGAAGAAAAAGAACAAGCAAGAGAAACCTGCAAAGACTAATCAGACTATCACTTTTAAGAAGAAGAAGAACAAGAAAAATTGCTTCGTTTGCAGTGAATCTGGCCACTTTGCCAGTGAATGTGAGAATCGCAAGTGGAATGGCAATAGGAAATCAGCAAATATGGTTGTTAGTGAAACTACAGAAACATCGAGGTACGGTAATATTTTATCTACAGTTCTTTCAGTTTGTCATTCACCTGAGTGGTGGATTGATACGGGTGCTAGTATTCATGTGTGTGCTGATGTATCCTTATTTTCATCTTATCAGGTCGGAGGGACTGGCTCTTTGCTGATGGCAAACGTTACGCATGCGCGTGTTCTTGATTTCGGTACGATCAATCTGAAACTTACTTCGAGAAAGATCGTGCGCTTGAAAAACATGCAGCATGTCCCAACCATCAAAAAGTATCTAGTCAGTGGCTCTCTACTATGTAGAAATGGTTTTAAATTAGTTTTTGAATCCAACAAATGTGTACTGTTCAATATGGGACTTTTTTGGTAAAGGTTATGAAAGCGAAGGCTTGTTCCGCTTTTCTTTGTCAGAAGAGTGAAATAACGTTGTGAACAATGTGGTGAATTTTTATGAGTCAAATATTTGGCATTCACGACTTTGTCATATTAATTTTGGTCTTATGGCGTGGTTAGCAAATTTGAGTTTAATTCCAAAATTTACTTTAGTCAACGATTCTAAGTGTCATGTTTGTGTGGAATCAAAACAACCTCGCAAACCTCACAAGGTTGCAGAGGCAAAGGATTTGGCACCACTAGAACTAATTCATTCGATTTGTGTGAAATGAATGGATAATTGACTAGAGAGGGTAAAAATTATTGCATGACTCTTATAAATGATTGTACTAGATTCTGCTACATATATTTATTGAAGTCAAAAGATGAGGCACTACCTTACTTTAAGATTTATAAAGCTGAAGTAGAAAACCAACTTGAGAGAAAGATCAAAGGTGTAAGGTCTGATCACGGTGGAGAATACTTTTCAAATTTGTTCACTTTGTTCTATGAGGAACACGGAATAATTCATGAGAGGACGTCTCCCTATTCACCTCAATCAAATGGGGTACCCGAAAGAAAGAACCGTATTCTAACTGATTTGTTTAATGCTATGTTAGATACATCAGGACTTTCTAAGGAATGGTGGGGTGAGGCTATATTGATAGCATGTCATGTCCTAAATCATGTTCCTATGAAGAATAAAGAGATCACAGCATTCGAGGAATGGAAAAAGAAAAGATAAAACCTCTCATACTTGCATACTTGGGGTTGTTTGGCAAAAGTGAATGTGCCAATCAATAAGAAACGCAAGTTAGGATCTAAAACTGTTGATTGTGTCTTTATTGGTTATGCTTTCCACAATATTGTTTATAGATTTTTAATTGTAAAATCTAGAGTGCCTAATATACATGTTGGTACAATTATGGAGTTCAGAGATGCTATATTTTTTGAAAATATTTTTCCTATGCGTGAGAATTATTATAGCTTTAGTCAAAAATTTGTTGTGAATGATGATGAACCTACTGATATGATAGAACACAACAAACACACATTTGTGGAAAATCTAGAGCAGGATGACAATGAAACACCTAAAAGGAGCAAGAGACAAAGGACTGCGAAGTCTTTTAGTGATGATTTCATTGTGTATCTTGTGGATGACACTCCTAAAACCATTGAAGAGGCATATTCATCTCCTAATGCTGACTATTGAAAGGAAGCAATTAGGAGTAAGATGGCTTCTATTATGTCGAATGGAACTTGGGAGCTTGTGTGTAGGCCCTATGGGTGCAAACCCATTGGGTGTAAGTGGGTGTTCAAGAAAAAGCTTAGGCCTAATGGTACAATTGAAAAGTATGAGGCGAGGCTTGTAGCTAAAGGCTATACTCAAAAAGAAGAAGATTTCTTTGACACTTACTCACCTGTTGCCTGATTGACCACAATTCGAGTGCTACTTTCTTTGGCAACCTCTTATGATCTTCTCGTTTATCAAATGGACATTAAGACAACTTTCCTAAATGGAGGGTTGGAGGAGGAGATCTATATGGATCAGTCAGATAGGTTTGTAGTAGAAGATCAAGAAGGAATGAAGTGTAAGTTGTTAAAATCTTTGTATGGCCTCAAGCAAGCACCTAAGCAATGGTATGAGAAGTTTGATAAAACTCTCACGTCTGTTGGTTTTGTTTTGAACCAAGCTGACAAGTGTGTACTATTGCTTTGGTGGGGGTGAAGGAGTAGTATTGTGCTTGTATGTTGATGACATTCTGATTTTTGGGACAAACTTCAATGTGATTAAGAAAACCAAAGAGTTTTTGTCTCAAAATTTTGAGATGAAAGATTTGGGAGAGGCTGATGTTATTCTTAATATAAAACTAGTGAGAGAAGGTGATGGTGGGGTTACATTTCTGTAATCCCATTATGTGGAAAAGGTTTTAAGTCGCTTTGGTTATAGTGACAGCAAACTTGCTCCTACACCTTATGATGCTAGTAAGATTTTAAAGAAAAACAAAAGAATAATGAGAGATCAGCTGAGATACTCTCAAATTATTGGTTCACTCATGTATTTAGCTAGCACTACGAGGCCTGACATCTCATTTGCTGTGAGCAAACTAAGTAGGTTTGTTTCAAACTAGGAGATGATCATTGGCATGCTCTTGAGAGAGTACTGCGCTACCTAAAAGGTACTGTGAACTATAGGATTCACTATATTGGGAACCCGAGGGTTCTAAAGGGTTATAGTGATTCAAATTGGATTTCTGATGCTGATGAGTTAGCCACGAGTGAATATATTTTCACGCTTGGAGGTGGTGCTGTTTCCTGGAAGTCTTGCAAGCAGACCATCTTAACGAGACCGACTATGGAAGCAGAACTCACAGCATTAGATACTGCCACTGTTGAGGCTGAATGGCTTCATGAACTCCTAACTGCCGATGGTTGAAAAATCTGTGCCAGCTATCCTAATGAACTGTTATAATCAAACAGTGATTGTCAAAGTGAATAGCTGAAAGGATAACATGAAGTCATCTAGGCTTATGTAAAGATGCGGTTAAAATCTATTAGAAAATTGAGGAACTCCGGAGTTATAGCATTAAATTATATCCAAACGACTGAAAATCTGACAGATCAGTTTACAAAGGGTCTTTCACGAAATGAGATAGACTATGCATCTAGAGAATTGGGCTTGAGACCCATTATGTGAGTCATGTCATGGTGGAAACATATTTTGTGTGATCGGAGATCCTGTGAATCAGGATAGTGAGACAAGTCATGACTGACTTGGAGAAGAGAACCTTTGAATAAGGCTCATTCCTGTGAAAAATGCTTTTCTCTTCAAACTGTAAGGCAGGTTGGCTTCTGCCTCAATGTGATTCGTGTGGCTTATTTAAGCAAAGATGTTGTCCTACAAAAGATCTTATAAGAATTACACCTATGTGAGTTCGACTGCTAGTCATGGTCTATGAGATTTGGGCAATCTCTAAATACTCATGAAAGGTCTGGAGTATAACACCACACCGCGAGGTGCTTTTAGCAGCCTAGTACCAAAAATGGGTTTTGGTAAAACTTGTTTGCACAAGACTGACAATTCAAGGCATAGTACATTGATCAGTTGTAAAAAATATGTAGCCCTTGCTCTAGGTGGATGTTTAACTTAACAGTCTCTATCAAAATACTGATATATCAAAATAGTAGTAGAATTGAGAGCATTTCTCGTGTGCCACTGAATGCGAGGGTACTAAATCTTTAGTCCCACATCGATAGTTGAGGGGGGTGTCAACCAACTTAAATATGTGGACTAGTGATCACTGGTTGAGAAGTTGGGAGAGAGGAGAAGGAAGCCACACGCGCTGAGCCGAGCCGTGCCATGCTGTGCTATGCGCGGCACGTACGTGAGTTACACGTGTTTTCGTGTGAATATTCCACGTGACTTTGTGACTTGCGACGAGCACCGTGCACATGCGTGTGACTCCAGAACTTCTTATTGCACCAAGTTAATTTTTCCGTTTTAGAGAGTTGAATCGACTCAATTAAAATGGTAATTAATTTAGTCGTTTATGAGAATTGAATTGATCCTATTAAAATAGCGAATTAAATTCAGATGTTACCAGTAACTTAAATCAGTTTAATATGTCAGTTGCTAGTAATTGATGAATTAATTGAGGAGCTTTACTCTGGTGTTTGATGATGTTTAATCTTACCCAATAATTTTGGTTCATTGCACCTCTCTCTATACGCCTATAAAAGAGGACTCCTCCTCTCATTCCTTGACACACCAGAAAACATTCCCTCTACTACTGCTGTGCTTTGCATTCCCTTCGCAAGTCTCTACGCGCACAGAACTTGTGTGAGCAGGCCTCCAAAACTCCGTCCAGCTGCAACGCCTGCACGGGTAGGTGGGCGATCAACTTTTTGGAGAGCACACCATCTGCGCTACTGCTCGCTTGTGCTCTCCGAACGACTACTTCCTACTACTTTTAGAAGGTCATTCGTGAGACTGCATGGCTTTCGTTCTTGCTACATCAACTTTGATCGACCACTTCAAGCAGCTCAACATGTTGACTATTGAAAACGGTACCGCTGGTGCCTCAGGGTATATCTTGAATTTGCTGTGTTTTTCTATCGTGTTCTTTCTATTTTTTGTACAGATTAATTATGAGCACGAATGCGCTTCTTGTCACAATATTACTCATGCTTATTAATACATTTGGTATTTAAATATATAGTAAAATGCCTAAATTTCTGACACATGCTAGGCTGATACTTGGCAGCAAACAAGAGCCTGTTGTGTATGGGGTGGAGAAGGGCATAGGAAATAAAGTAAAGATGAGGACCAATATGGATCTGTTTGCTTCATTTGCTGAGATGAGTAAGGGGAGGAGATTATTTTTGCTTGTTGAAGTGGAGGATAAAGTAGATAGGCTTCATGTTCCTGACTCAGTTGTTATAGTAATAAATGAGGCCAATCGATCAAATACAGTTGTGTCTATCGATGATGGTGCACAACAAGAAGCTAGCAGCCAACAATATAGTGCATCTTGTATTTCGGTTCAGCCTGAGATTGACTGGGACAGCCAGGAGTTGGTGACAAATCGCATGGTCAACCTGAGATTGACTGGGATAGCCTTGAGCTTGAGAATATTGTTGAAGGGGATGCAGATCCAGTGATTGATGATGATCAGTTATATATTTTTCTTGGGCTTAGAGATGAAGATGAGAGAGCTGAGAAAGAAGCCACTGCAAACCGAACTGCTGATGGTAATCCTCCTCCCAAAGTTGATTTGAAGTTGCTGCAATACCTGTGGATGATTTGATTCCTAGTGAGGCTTATATATATGATATGATCGAGAGAATCCTCCAATGAATGTTGGGAGCACATACCCAAGTATGGATGATTTTAGGATGGCTGTGAGGCAACATGCCATAAACGAAAATTTTGAATTAGGCATAGAGAAGGAAAAATAGGATGACTTTAGGTGTTTCTGTAAGGCTGAAGGTTGCAATTGGAAAATAGTTGCTAAGTTGTTGAAGGATGATGGTCAATCTGTGAGGGTACTAACTTATGCTTACTTTAGTTTTTGTGCAGGCAGCTTTTGATATTATTTCTGCTATATTGGTTTGAATCTAATGAGCTTTGCTAATACATTCAGGTTACAATAAACAATTTTGACCATTTTTGTTCATCTACCGGAAGAGTGTACTAGCTCCTATTCTTAGACTTCATCCTAATCATAGGGCAAAGGAGCTGAAAGGGGAACTAGAATTAAAGTATAGCGTGCAGATATCATATCATATAGACTGACTGGATATAGGCTACCAGCATTGGTTCAAGAACTGAAGTCAAGAACAAGGGCTTTGGGTCACTTAAAAAGTTGTTATGTGATAGATATTGCTGCATGAGTGCACTTGTAGGAGTGGCACATTTATGGAAAACCATGCAATCATGCACTTGCTATAATCATCACGTTTAGGAACCATAACATAGAAGATTATCTGCATGAATGCTACTCTGTTCTGAGATTTAGGTTAGCATATGTGGGAGTAATCCCTCCCTTAACAAATAAGTCATAGTGGCCTTATGTTGACCTTGGGTTCAAGCTTATGCCACCTTTACAGAAGGCAAAAGTAGGGAGACAGAGAAAGAACAGAATACTAAGATGTTTGGAGCAAGGAAAAGCTAAAGAAAAGGGTATATGGAGAGTATCCTGCAAGAAATGTGGTGCCAAGGGCCATAGAGATAGTTCTGCTAAGTGTCCTTACAATGGTACAAAGAAAAGCTATGAGAAATTTGCAAAAGCTAAGTTTGTTCCATCGTCACAATTAAGAACCATAACTTTGTTGTGTCTATCACTTTGTAGGAAGAGCTGTGCAAGGAAGAAACTAGTTGGTAGAACCAAAGAACCAGGTCCAAGCACAAGTTCAGCATCAAGGACTCCAAAAAGGTAGAGGGTGACAACTGATGCAATAATCAATTACAGCCCTGAACCTGTTACTAGGAGGTATCAGTAACACTTCAAACTTTAGTACCTTAAATATTTTTAATTTCCTCATGTGTCTTAATTCACTGCTAGACAACTGGCTTTGACAATGGGTGATGGTGCTGGACCAAGCCACATTCAGAAATCTGGTACATCTTCAAGGGCGTCCATATCACCCAAGAACCTCCCAGTAACTTCAAGGAAGAAGTTGACACCAAAGAAAAAGGGCACCAACTAATGTAAAAAATTCTCCTGTCATGTAATATTTTGATTTAGGCTGGGAGACTTTAAACCTAGGTTGTTTCAGTTTAATTATGTTA
Organism: Zoysia pacifica; assembly: GCA_001602315.1. Taxonomy (NCBI): domain Eukaryota; kingdom Viridiplantae; phylum Streptophyta; class Magnoliopsida; order Poales; family Poaceae; genus Zoysia; species Zoysia pacifica. The sequence continues at coordinate 51,255 of BCLH01000718.1, forward strand.
TCCATGTGCGACAAACATGGTTGCTGGTATCAATGTAGGAGAAACATGGTTGCTGGTATCTAGCTATAATATTTTGTCGATGTAAGCGAAACAAGATTACTTCTGGTAATGCCGAGAAGTATTGAACTTGTGGTAATGTTATTGACTGGGGAACACCTTGTGTTAGTATTTGATTTCTGAATGCCCTGGATATGTCGTTACATTTTGAACCTTCGATACAAAACAGAACTAGAACATGAAAAATTCAATTCATTGCTTCTTCCATAACAATACAAAGTTCCATACCAATATAAGGTTCCATAACAATACAAGCCACCACAACATTCTAGTCACCATTGGTGCCTGCAAATTACATTATTCTATTTAATTATATACAACCCAAACACACAACTAAGGCATTAACAAAACCTAAAATCAAAACAGGTTTAGCCCATTCCGGTAGCTGTGACACGGCACCTACACTCTCACATTGCTTCCAATGTTTGTTCAATCTCTCAACTTCCTCTTTCAGAACATCAATTTCACACCTCACAACAGCATTTGCCTCCACCAAACTGTTAGCTTCATTGACCTTTGAAGTCCCCTAATTCTACATCAACATGATAGGCTTCCTCGGTGGATGACAAGGACAGACCCTAGAAGAGGAGTTGCCTGGCGTTGAAGGATCAAGGCTAAGGACTAGTTAGAGAGTCTATAGAAACATCGGTACTATTAAGAGAGTAAGGTCATTTGTCTCCTGTTATACAAGTGCTAGAGAGTGTGAATACTTCTTAGATCCTCAGAAAGCAATAAAGATGACAGAGGAAGGGAAGTCGAAGACCGAAGCTCAAGACCAGTTGAAGACGCAGTCACCGGACAGTACAATGAGAAAACCGAACAGTCTCGTGAGGTCATCGGACAGTGCGGTGAACTCTGGAGGAGCCAGTCCAGAGAGAGGTGCTCTCTGGAGTTGAGGAGGATCATTCACTGGACAGTTCGTCGGTGCAATGATCAAACAGTCCGATGAGTCAGAATCTGAAGTCTAGAGAAGGTGTCTCTAGGAGTCCAAAAGTGAGAGCCACCGGACAATCTGGTGAAGGCATGCACCGAACAGTTTGGTGTCTTATGGAATGGATTTCAGAGAGGGTGTTTTCTAGGCTGAGAAAGAAGGGTCACCGGATAGTCCGATGGTCCAGTCACCGGACAGTCTGGTGATTGCATAAAGCAGCCAGCTTTATGATACCACGTCACAACGGTTGTTTCTGAACTTGGAGCCTATTTAGACCGTGGAGGGGATGTTTTCCAGTGTGTCCTTGATCAGATTTGTTGGAGCCAAGTTGTGAGAGGCCAAAGAACACCACCAAGAGAGCACATTGGGAGACTGAAGATCTTTGATGCTAGTAGGAAAGTAATAGGGAGCATTCATACAATTTTAGAGCTTATAGGGCTTAAGAGGAGTGATCTTTGCCTATTACTTTCGGTGTGGGTAGCCTAGACCGGTTAGGAGTTGGTAATCGAGCTTTCAAGGAGATTGTGAAAGATATCGTTAAGTTTGTACGCGGTTTCGGGTCTCCGCTCGAATGGGACACCAAGCGAGAGCGCTCAAGCCTTGGAGGCTTGCTCCAGCGCTTGGGTATTGTGTGTGACAGCTGGGCCGCCGGTGTCTTCACTCCGAGAGTGAAGCGTACCCTTGTGAGCATCGTTTCTATAACAACGGGAGGGACCTGGACTCCGATGGAAGTGGTCCAACGAGGATTAGGAGAAGGGGCCTACCTTTCGAGACCTCGGAAAAAATCTCTGAGTACTCTTTATCTCATTCTCTTTACTTACTGCATTTACTTACCGTTTGAGTAGTGTGATAGGTTGTTTTTTGATTTCTCTTGGTGGCTATCGTGCTAGTGCTAGCAGCCACCACAGCTGAGCAGCCCAGAGCCTCAGATACAGACTGGTTGAGGCCGGATATTCTTCAGAGGAGGCAGCTCAGGCCCTTGCCAGTGCGGATCAGCTAGCTTCAGCTGAGGGCAAGGAGCCATCCCAGACATCTTCTTCAGGCTTGAGTGCTTTTAATGATGTTGAGCAGCCAGAAGGAGACCAGACAGCAGCAGCAGCTCAGCCAGTAGAGGGACAACCTCTGACTGTTACTGCACCTAGCTATTCAGTCGCTCAGGATTAGATCTTCCATAGGAGTTGGGTGAGAGACATGAGGTGTATCGTTCTGAGAGCTAGCTGTCTAGAGAGAGGCCGTGGATGGGTAGTTAGAGCTCTGAATTTCTTTTAGCGGATTTCATTGGCTCTTTGTGACATTTTGATGAGCTTGTGTTTCATTCGACTCTTTTAGCTCATTAGAATGCACTCGGTTTTTGGACTAACCCTGTGGTTTCTTTGTGTATGGCTCCTAGTGCTTAATCTGTTTTGTAGGTTCCTTTGTGCATGTACGCTCCTGTCTCATTCTCTATCGTGTACTATTCTTTGTCAAACCAGCGTTCTCCTTCTCTATTTGCTTCCGTGGTGCCATCTTTTTAGATGATTAGATGACAAAGGGGGAGGGAGAGAGAGCTATCAAACAGGGGGAGAACCGGAGGAGAGCGACGATTCCTACCTATGACAAAGGAGGAGAACTATTGCAAATTTTTTTGAGAAGTCATCAAGGTAAGGGTGGTAGGTATTCTTTCGAGATGCATTTTATTCTCTATCTTCTTTCATCTTGTTTGGACTGTTTGTGAGTACTATGGTTATCATCAATCACTAAAAAGAAGAAGATTGTTAGCTTTCATGACCTTTGAAGTCTCTTAAAAGGTATAAATTGATTTTGGTGATTAAGTGGACACCATAGGTATTCTACATCAATATGGTGAGCTTCTTCGATGGATGACGAGGACGAACCCTAGAAGAGGAGTTGCTAAGCATTGGAGGATTAAGACTAAAGACTAGCTAGAGAGTGCATAGAAACACCGGTACTATTAAAAGGGATAAGGTCATTTGTCTCCTGTCATATAAGTGTTAGAGGATGTGAATGCTTCTTAGATCCTCAGAAAGCACTAAAAATGGCAGAGAAAGCGAAGTCGAAGACCGAAGCTCAAGACCAGCTAAAGACTTAGTCACTGGACAGTCAGATGAGGTCACTGGACAGTCCGATAAACCCTGGAGCAGCCAGTCGAGAGAGAGGTGTACGCTGGAGTTGAGGAGGATCAGTCACCAGACAGTCCGTCGGTGCAATGACCAGACAATTTGGTGAGCTAGAAGCTGAAGTCCAGAGAAGGTGTCTCTAGGAGTCTAAAAGTGAAAGTCACCAGATAGTCCGGTGAAGGTATGCACCGGACAGTCCGGTGCCCTATGGAATGGATTTCAAAGAAGGTTTTTCCTTGACCGAGGAGGAAGAAGAGTCACTGGACAGTCCGATGGTCTAGTCACCGGATAGTCTGGTGATTGCATAAAGCAGTCAGCTTTATAACATCACATCCTAACAGTTATTTATGATCTTAGAGCCTATTTAAACAGTGAAGGGGGATGTTTTCCTATGTGTCCTTGATCAAAATTGCTGGAGTTAAGTTGTGAGAGGCTAAGGGACACCACCAAAAGAACACATTGTAAGATTGAAGATCTTTGGTGCTAGTAGGAGAGTAATAGGAAGTATTCATACACTTCTAGAGCTTGTAGGACTTGAGAGGAGTGATCTTTACCTATTACTCTTGGTGTAGGCAGGCTAGACTAGCTAAGAGTCAGTGATCGACCTTCCGAGGAGATTGTGGAAGACGTTGTCAAGTTTGTACGCGGTTTCGAGTCTCTCGCTCGAAAAAGACACTAAGAGGAAGCGTCCGAGCCTTAGAGGCTTGCTCTAGCGTTTGGGTATTGTGTGCGACAGCTGGGCCACCAGTGTCTTCACTCAGAGAGTAAAGCGTACCCTTGTGAGCATCGTTTCGAGAACGACGGGAGGGACCGGGACTCCGATGAGCGTGGTTCAACGAGAATTAGTGAAAGGCGCCTATCTTCAGAGACCTCGAGAAAAAATCGCTGAGCACTCTCTATCTCACTCTACTTACCGCATTTACTTACCGTTTGAGTAGCGTGATAGGTTGTTTTTTGATTCCTCTTGGTGGCTATCGTGTTAGTGCTTGCTTGTTGTTATTTCCTTATCACTAGCATTGTTAGGGGTTTTGGCCTACTAGACTTGTTTAGATATGCTTTCGTTGCAGTCAAGTCTTATAGTTTTAGTTCGTAGCGAAATTAATGCTATAAATCCACCGATTCAACCCTCTTCTTGGTGTCTTCGATCCTTACACAAACCAGGGATTAAGTCCTTCATTGCGCGCATATCCTCTTCAATCAGCTCGATCTCCTCCCCTTCAGCTAAGAGCCCCTCATATTCACTCTAGAACATGTAGAATCTGCAGCGTTTTCTTCCCATCTACAACCAATACTCCTGCATTGTAACCGCTACAACTGTACAAGAAATCAAATCTAGTTCAAGCCGGATATACTCACCCAACTCTGATTACGGGGACATTTGAAGAACGTCTTCCCTTTGTGTGGACCTTCCTTCACCACGAGCTCGATCACATCTACGAACTTGCATCCTAGGCATGTTATCAACGCAACCCAGACGACTCGCGGTTGCGGCCATTCGAAGCTGACTGGGACATATCCGCCAAGATGTCAAGAAGGTAAAAGGAAGCGTAGGTGCTGCTGGCGATGCTTCACTCCGTAGGGACTAGGATGCCAATGCTGCTCTCCGGCAAGAACGGCCGGCCGGATAAGACGCGGCGTGGGGCTACCGGTGATGTGGGCAATGACGGGCGAATGGAGAACAAATCGGGAGGGATCGGCTCAAGTTCCACCTAATGGGATGACCAGGGGCATATTAGTCTACGAATGTCAACTTCAAATATATTAGTGACTAAGATGATTTTAGTTAGCTAAATCAGGTTGAAGTGGTATGTTTAACACCAATTGGCTTTCTTAGTGGCGAAAAATTGAAGAAGCTCGAATATAATGGCAATTCCTCGAAGGTCAACGAAAGGAGTGCTAAAAAGTAAAAAATCCCTTGAAAAACATGTTGTCAAACTGTTGTACTTTTAGCAAAAGAACTTTAAAAACACCATCTCAAAAGCTACTCCCTCCGTCCCAAAATAAGTGGCACTTTTTATGTTTTGAAATCGACATTTGACCATTTGTCTTATTCAAAAAATTTACAAAAAATACAAAAATAAACAAATCGAGGCTAAAGTACTTCTAATAATAAATTATTTCACAATAAAATAACTATTTTCCACAATTTTTTTAATAAGACAAATGGTGAAAGGGACATGTTTGAAAATCTAAAACCATACTTCTTTTGCGACGGAGGGAGTATTAGGGTGCGTTTGGCAAGTAGAAACGTTTTAGTTTCTCATCCGAATTTGTTAAAACTGCTCCAAACGGACAAAAGGTGAAACGTTTCAACCTTGAATCACCCTGAAACGTTTCACGTTTTTGATTTGGGGAAGAGAAACGGCAAAATAAGTGTTTCATCGGTGAATCATTTGTTCATTGCTCACCTCTCAACAAATACTAAAAGGTTATGGCTTTCAAAATTTTTTAAAGTTGTTCCATTAAGTTCGTCTTTCGAGCTCTTCATGTAGGTGCATTTCAAATTATTTCTAAAGTTTATTAAAATTATTCTGTTAATTTTCAAAATTTCTTAATTTTATTTTGAATCTGTGAATTACTAAGAATTTGCCAAATAGTTTTTAAAATGATTCTGTTTTTGACTAGATACACTGAAACTAAAAGTTTCCATACCAAACACACACTTAGCCAAAAGCTACTTCCTCCATCTCAAAATATTTTTGACTTTGAAATAAACATTTGACCATTTATATTATTCAAAAAAATTAAAAAAATAAAAAAATAAACAAGTCATGCTTTAATTATTTTTTATAATAAATTATTTGGTAAAAAATAAATAATATTTTTATAATTTTTTAATAAAATGAATGATCAAAGGTGAATATTTGAAAATTTAGCACGAAGAGGAGTACTTTTCTGAAAAGAAAAAGCCAAACATGCCCTGTAGCTGACTCAGCTACAATTTCTTCGTACCGTCATTTTTAAATGCCAATCCTAGAGAAAAACACGAAGGAAAGCTCGTGAGACAGCCACTGACGTATCGGCCCCGGGCATGATTTTCGATTTTCCGTTGGCCGCGCACTCCGCAGGGCACCACGTCGCCCTGCCCCGAGCCAGTGCATCGACCACAGGTTTCCAGCGAACCGTGGGCCGCCTCGTCGCAACGTTCCAAAGATCCGGCTGCGTAGTGGTCCCAGAACTGGGGCTCACCTGTCCGTGTGGGAAGAACCTCCCGTTGGGCCGGGCGTTCCATGTTCTCGCGGACGCGGGCGAGCAGCAGCCACATTCTTCTCAATGCCTCTGCGAGCTTCCGGCGTCCCGCAGCTTCCAGAACCTTCCGCCCACTCCAGGATGCGATGCGGCCAGCCACAGCTTCGTGGGCCGAAATGCGGCGTCTGGAAACGAACAAAACCCAATAAGAAGGTCCCAAAGTGCAAGGCAACGAGCAAAACCCAAAAAGCCACAGGCTGGATCCCAGAGTCGCCTCGCCGCACGCGAGCGCTATAAAACCCTCCCACCCTGCCTTATCTCTTCCTCAACCTCTCGCCATTTTTCCCAATCTCCTCGAAAACCCTATCGCCCACACACTCGAATCCCCTCCCTAGGGTTTCGCGAGCCTTCTGTTCTCGGTGAGCATCCTACCCCTGTAACTTGGCGGTCTAAGACTCGTCAGCCATGGCGACCACGACGTTCCCCACCTCGACCCCCTTCTTCGCCCACAACGGCCGCCGGGTCCGTCCCGCCGCCTACGTCTCCGCCCGCACCGCAGCGGCCGTCTACGGTCACCGCACCGCCGGGGGCCGGAGGTGGCGCCCGCTGCGGGTGGCGTGCGAGAAGGTGGTCGGCATCGATCTCGGCACGACCAACTCCGCGGTGGCGGCCATGGAGGGCGGCAAGCCCACGATCGTCACCAACGCCGAGGGCGCGCGGACCACGCCCTCCGTCGTCGCCTACACCAAGTCTGGGGACCGCCTCGTCGGCCAGATCGCCAAGCGCCAGGCCGTTGTCAACCCGGAGAACACCTTCTTCTCCGTCAAGCGCTTTATCGGCCGCAAAATGAACGAGGTCGACGAGGAATCCAAGCAGGTCTCGTACCGCGTCATAAGAGACGACAACGGCAACGTCAAGCTCGACTGCCCCGCGATTGGCAAGCAGTTCGCCGCAGAGGAGATCTCCGCACAGGTATGAAACTCTTATATATCTTGGTTAATTGGTCCTCTATTGGTGCTTACATTATAAATTTCCCCTGGAGGATTCCATATGTGAACTTGGTATTATAATTATTTTCCCACAATTATATCTGAATCTGAAAAAGAGAAAAATTGTTTGTACTAATTCACATACCCATTTATCAAACTAATTAGCCTGATCTTCTGTTAGAACGTAGTTACTTCGAAAGTTAAATTATATCCTGGTAAAGTTCCTGTTACATATGCATAACTGTGGTGAATAATTGATGATACCTCAATAAGGTTAATTTGCTTTAGCTTTGTTGGATGAACCTGATCTGAACGAATATCATTTACAATTGTGTGTTCATTCAAATTTGAATGATTTTCACACTTTGGTTGTCAGTTTTAGATTTTTAGTGTATCTGTTTGTTTTATTGACATGCCATGTCAGTTTCTCATTAATGTTTCTCTACCATTGTTAGTGAATGTCTGTTGATGAGGGTGAATGATGTGTCACCTGCAAAAATGACTTCTTTTTCTGAAACGATATGGATCTTACACACTGTTTCTGACCAAGGCTATTAAAAATTTTATGTTATCCAGGTGCTGCGGAAGCTAGTGGATGATGCATCAAAGTTCTTGAATGACAAGGTCACAAAGGCTGTGATCACTGTCCCTGCATATTTCAATGACTCGCAGAGGACAGCAACAAAAGATGCTGGCCGCATTGCTGGGTTGGAGGTTCTGCGTATTATAAATGAGCCTACTGCCGCATCATTGGCATACGGTTTCGAGAAAAAGAACAATGAAACTATCCTAGTTTTTGACCTTGGAGGTGGCACTTTTGATGTTTCAGGTATCTGTCCTGTTTGGCTTTTTCTGAACATACACATTGACATCAAGTTAGTTCAATTTGAGGCATGATACTCATTTTGAAACAAAAAAACAATAGAAAACTAAGTTATAGATTACAGATGATAGGTAATAGAATATCCATGGAACTTCCATGGGGTCCTTTCGAAGTGAAAACATAGGTATTTAGATGCTGCCCGTTCTGAAACATAGAAATAAAAGAAAACTAAGGAAGTTACAGATCTTAGGTAATAAAATATCCATAGAACTTCCATGGGGTCCTTTCGAAGTGAAACCATGTGTCCTTAGATGGTTCATATAAAATCAAACTACATAGAAATAATAAAAAACTAAGTTACAGGGCATAGGTAATAGAATATCCATGGAACTCCTTTCAAAGTGAGAAAATCATTGCTCAGTAAAGACAACTCAGAGTGGTATGCTGAATTGGAATTCCAGAAGGAAAGTAAACGAGTCTGGAAAGATATTTTTTTTTTTGAATTATGCGCATCATAAAACATTTTGTTGGATTTACATCATGCTGCACTAACAAACAAAGTCCTGAGGACTAGAATAGAATACTCATGTTCATGTGGAAATGCTACAACCAAAACTATGGTCCTAACACAATGAGGTGGTGTTTGGCAAATTGCAAACAAGGAGTGGGTCTGGGATTGGAAAATTAATGAAGGGTCAGGATGTAGTGGTGGATCAATGAAGGATCTAGATCTTTCCATTTGTATCCTAATGCCTTTCTCAAGTTCCTTTTCCTATCCACCAAACACCATCTGAAGAATTTGAACTGTTATGCACTACATCTGATACATTCTTTTGTACCTTATTGAGGAATGACCAGATTATTAGTACCATTCGCTTATATCTTGTATTTACTTTAACCTTTTTATTTTCTGGTTGTATTCAGTTCTTGAAGTTGGTGATGGTGTTTTTGAGGTTCTGTCCACATCGGGTGACACTCACCTGGGTGGTGACGACTTTGACAAGGTTGGCAATTCATCCTTTTCACTTTGATGCTATATATATAGATGCCTTTTTATGTGTTTACATGTATTCTGTGTGGTAATCATCCATAATCCATAAGAATATCTATTTGCTGATCGCCTCTACTTATTGCTTGCAAGTCTTTTCGCGTTCTCAGTTAGGAAAATCATGAGCCAATGAGGATGTTAGGATTATCTATATGATCTTTTAACTGTAAATTAGGTTATTTAGTTCCATTTACAATTATAAGATTCACAATTGGCTGAAATGTTCTTGATTTTTGGTTAAGAGAAAAATCAAGGCTTTTTGTTGTGGGCTTTGCTGAGGCAATACCTTGCATACTCTGCTTGATATAACAGTTAATTTTCCTGAAGAATTGTTTGAATCAAGGCAGCTTTGTACATAATAATAAATTTTTGAAACAAGAGATATGATCTTACATTGCTGCATTTGTTGCCAGAGAATTGTCGATTGGCTGGCGGCAGACTTCAAGAACAGTGAGGGTATCGACTTGTTGAAGGATAAGCAAGCTCTGCAGCGACTGACTGAAGCTGCTGAGAAAGCAAAAATGGAGCTGTCTTCTTTGACACAAACAAATATTAGGTTTGCTTCCTCAGCTGAATCAGCTGTGCTTTCTGCTTGTTTAAGTCAGCTCTGACTTCTCTTTGTGCTTCTTTCAGCTTGCCTTTTATTACAGCTACTGCAGATGGTCCCAAGCATATTGAGACGACACTTTCGAGGGCCAAATTTGAGGAGCTATGCTCAGATCTCCTTGACAGGTACATTCCTTTTGCTCATGCTAATTCAATGAAGACTACAGATGATTCTATTGTATCTCTTGGTGCATACATAGGATGAGCATGGAACCATGGCTAATTATATGCACATTTGCTCTATGATTGGGCTAAAGAAAGAAACATGTTGCTGATGAAACTTTTATCAACTGTCATTCAGGTTGAAGACCCCGGTGGACAATGCCCTTCGAGATGCCAAACTGTCATTTAAAGATATTGACGAGGTAATTCTTGTTGGTGGGTCAACAAGAATCCCAGCCGTCCAAGAGCTTGTCAAGAAAATGACAGGAAAGGACCCCAATGTGACTGTCAACCCTGACGAGGTTGTTGCACTTGGAGCTGCTGTGCAGGTTAGTTCATAACGGATCCTGGTTGGTCCAATTAGTCTAGATTTTAATATGTCCAGTATTCCTGTGAAAATGCCACTACAAGAATGCTGCTTCTACAGGTGGCTCTAGTGCATATCCATGTTGGGAGGTGATTATTTTCTAGGACTGACCTTGAATATGATGTATGCTGAGTTGCGAATTTTTGGCTGCAGGCTGGAGTTTTGTCTGGTGATGTCAGTGACATTGTCCTCCTTGATGTCACCCCGCTGTCCCTTGGTTTGGAGACATTGGGTGGAGTCATGACCAAGATTATCCCAAGGAATACGACGCTGCCTACCTCTAAATCGGAGGTCTTCTCAACTGCTGCCGATGGACAAACTAGTGTGGAGATCAACGTCCTCCAAGGAGAGAGAGAGTTTGTCAGGGACAACAAGTCCCTTGGTAGTTTCCGGCTTGATGGAATCCCACCTGCTCCACGTGGTGTTCCGCAAATTGAAGTCAAATTTGATATAGATGCCAACGGTATCCTCTCTGTCACTGCTGTGGACAAGGGCACTGGGAAGAAGCAGGACATCACAATTACTGGTGCCAGCACACTGCCAAAGGACGAGGTATGTCTTGAGAAAGAATTATTCTATCAAGTCTTATAAGTATCTGTCATTTAGCAATCTAGGTCTCGTCTTTTTTGCAGTGTTCAAATGTTTGTGATCTAATAAGTCTGTAACATTAAAATGTCTCAGGTGGAGAGGATGGTCACTGAAGCTGAGAAGTTCGCAAAGGAGGACAAGGAGAAGAGAGATGCCATTGACACCAAGAACCAGGCTGAGTCAGTCATCTACCAGACTGAGAAGCAGCTGAAGGAGCTTGGCGATAAGGTCCCAGGTGATGTGAAAGAGAAAGTTGAGACAAAGCTGAAGGACCTCAAGGACGCTGTTGCTGAAGGATCAACACAGACAATCAAGGATGCCGTGGCAGCGTTGAACCAGGAAGTCATGCAGCTCGGACAGTCGCTCTACAGCCAGCAGGGTGCTCCCGGAGCAGGTCCGACACCAGGGGCTGATGCTGGCGCTGGTGCCGCAGGGGCATCTGAGAAGCCTGCAGATGACGGCGATGTCATTGATGCAGATTTTACTGACAGCAAGTGAGTGCGGAATGCTAGTTAGATTGGGAGAATTGCAGGGCGCTGTTGCATGACGAAGGAATTTGTTCCATAAGATTGTGTAGGGTATGTGGTGTACTTTTTGTTAGACTGGTGCCTTGTGTCCGCAATGTGGAGTTTTGGATTGACGAGGTGAGATCGGGAAGCTCAGTTTTAAGTGACAAATGAATACATATGCCATTTTTTCTCCCTCGTTCTGTGGCTGTTGGTGGTGCACTCTGTCTACTGCGTTCTACTGCACCTGCAGTTTGGTGGTATTGGTCACCGTTTATCGAAGGAGCTGGGACGGTACAAATGAATACATATGCCATTTCTTCTGCCTCGTATAGAAGCAAGGCGAGTGACTTCTAATGAAAATGAAAGGGCCCGTTCGGATCAGCTACTAACGTCATTATTTAGCTGCGCTGTGTGGATACGTCGTTCAGCTGCAAACCAATCTTGCCAGCTGAAAGCGAATCAAAAGGGGATACGATTTAAGCGAAAAATCACCACACTGACGGATCAAGACCTGGAGATTCCAGAAGCTTCTCATGAATACACGCAATGAAGAAAACGAAATCACTTGTCATAGCAAATCAAGTAAGCCCAAGCCTGAAAGGAGCCAAGATCCACAAGAACGAACACCCAGGAAGAAACGGTGACCGTCTAGTAGGCAGAGGAGCATCCAGGATCTCCGAGCTGCCAAGGGAGGACGCATCATCGGCTGCAGCACGGCTAAGATCTGGGAAGCGGGGGCAGCTGATGGGGAATGAAAGAGAACGAACACATGTGGGGTCTTGTGCTGCGGTATCTCGCAAGAATGAATTGGAGAAGAGCCGCGGACAAGACTGAAGCTTTTAATTACTTCCTCCGATTTAAATTATTAGCACCGTCGATTTTTAACATTAATTTTAATCATTTCTTATTCAAAAAATAGTCATAATTTAAAACTCGAGGGAGTATTTTTTAAAGTAATTGCATTGTTCATGGGCTGCAGGACTGGACGGCTGAACCGCGCAGCGCAGAAAAAACGCTGTAAGTAGCTGATCCGCAGGGGGCCAAAGATGTTTAGCACTGTACGCATGGACATGGTTGTTTGATTATATGGTTGCTCTGTAGCCGTGGGACGCAGCCTAGCGGACAAGAAAAAACAAGTATTTTTATTACAACTCAACTAGAATTACAATCTCCAACGGATGAGCTACTTCAACTAGGTTTCCTGCCACACCCTTAGTTCTGTAGTGTCTGTGGCTTGTTTGGCCAGCATATGCGCTGCAGCATTACATTCTCTGCCTACGTGTATTAAGTTAAAGGAATAATGGTGTTTACATCATAAATTTTTAGTTTAATTGTAATTCAGCTATTGATTTTTAGATTTTGTGATTTAGCCATCACTTTATGAAAGTTAATCTCAATTGAGCATTAGTCTGTTAAATCACTCTAACGCTGTTAATTTTTGATGTGAAAGACAAATTGTTCTTTGTGATTCTATCATGATTTTGTTAATTTTATTATATTTATACAAGAATTCAAACCTAAATTTGAAAATTTTGAATTATTGACACAATTTGATCAAAGTTTCAAATTTTGAAATCTGAATTTGAAAATGTCAAAATTTTAAAACATGAAATTTGAAATTTCAAACCATTGAGATTTGAATTTTTATTTTCAAAATGTTAAACCTGAATTTGAACATTCCAAATTTAAACAATGAATTTGAAATTTTCAAAATTTTGAAACCTAAATTTGAAATTCCAAATTTTAAACTTTTTTGAAATTTGGATTTGAAGTTTTCAATTTTTCAGATTTTAAACTTTTATGAATACTTAAAATTTTGATAAAATTCTGTCCACATTTCGAATTTTGACCATAAAATTAACAAAATCATGGTACAATTACAAAAATAATTTTTTTTTCGCAGTAAAAGTGAACACCGTTAAATTCATTTAACAGATTTATGGTTCAATTGAGATTGGCTTTTAAAAAGTGATGACTGAATCACAAAATCTAAAAATTAATGGTTGAATCATAATTAGACTAGAAATCTATGATCAGCTCCTTCATCTCCCGCATGATGGGTGCAATGGTCAACCTCTGTTCAGCTGCAAACCACATGAAGATTTTTTGCAATCCGTTTCTACACAGAACCCCGAATGGAAAATTTGCCTACAGAACATTACTCGCTCCTGTATTTGTCTACAACGCACCACCTAAGCCGATTTTGGCCACTGGACAAACGACGATTCTTGTCTATAGGACACTGCCTCCATAATTCATTATTTTTCTGCAACTGGGAGGAGAAATTGAGGAAATAGGACGCGAGTACCCTGAGTCCTCTTGGTTTTAAGTAGTGGGTCTAGGTGAACCAGTCAGCTCGGCCTCAGATCCCGCTCGCCCAAGTCCCGTCACCCTTGAACCCTAGCACCACCGGACACCTCCTTCTCTCTTCCCTACCCCATGTCCGCCCATCCCGCAACTTGCCACCCCACTTCTGGCTACAACTCCAGCCATCCCAGCTGTAACATCTTGAAATTTTCAAATTAATCGAAGTGAAGTTATCCCAAAATTCATTTCGTTCGATTTTGAAATTCTTCTTTTAATTTTTTGCGCCAAAATAATTTTGGTCCGCGGGCTTTTGCTGGGCCGAGATTAATTCCTATAGCCTTTAATTAATTCACAAAACCTCCCTCATTAATCTTCCCTATAAATACCCCTCCATTTTACCCCTTCTCACCAACCCCTCTTTCCCTCATTTCTTTCCCCCCTTTCCAAGCAAGGGGCAGAGGAGATCGAGCGAGCACCGCTGCTGTGACCGCACCGCCACGTCGCTCGTCGATCCGCGCCGGTCAACGCGACTCCAACCCGTTCTGCACATGGCTCGTCACCGCCTGGAGCCGTCTTCGTCGCCACGTCATCCTCGCGTCGCCAGCGTCGCCTCGATCCGTCATCGCTCCGTCCGTGCCGTCAACCGCTATCGCCGTCAGTCGCCTCGGTCACGTCGCTTGTTCCCGTCTTCGGTCTCCGCGCGTTGACTGTGCCTTCGACTCTGCGCGCGACCGATTCCGCCTGCGTGCGCTGTTCCGTCTTCGGTTCCCGTCTCCGATTCTCCGTCTCCGTCTGCGTCGCCCGTCGACCGGCTTCCATCCGCGTCACCACTCTCTGTCTTCGATCGTGTCGTCCTCGATTTGCAGCGTCGGTTTCCCCGTTCAAGCCCCTGGTGAGCAACGTCGTTTTCCTTCCATTCTGTTTTCCGTGGAATCAAGTTGAATCGGTGTTTGTGGCAGTTGGTTCGAGTGCAGTGTCGTCGTATGGTCTCGCAGCAGGAGGAGGCGAGTAGTAGTCATTAGGCTATTCAATCCGCAAGTTAGTCTACTTTCTCATAGTCTAAATTTCAGAGATTTTTGGGGAACTCCGTTTGGTCTCAAAAGATTTCTAAAATTGTTTCGTTAAATTCGTCTTGTCGACAAGGTGTTGTAGAATTTTTCGGAGAACGTTTTAAACACGTTGAGCCTAGTAATTTAAATTTAAATTTAATTAATTGAATTTAAATTGTCGCGTACCTGGTCTCACCCCTGTTCGTGTTGTGTTTAGCTGGTGATCTCGAGGAGGAGTACCATAAGCCCACTCATTTCGACGACCTGGATCCCGATGTCGATCTCGAACTATCAGGCAAGCCGCGTTCTTTGATTACTTTTGTACTCAGTATTTTAAACTGCATGTTTTGTTTGCAACCCTAATTTACATGCCAACTGTTTTAACTATTTAGCGGGGGCATGATAGAATATGAGGAGCTGGAGAACTTTTGAGAAGTCTCTATGGGCGTACCTGCGGCGGGTACAATCGGAAGATTCAGATTGGAATTTTTTCGTGAGACTTGTTGGTTGTTGATGTTGAGGTTGGAGAGAGTGTCTGCTCTTGCAATTAAGAACCAAGTCCTTCGAGCCTTGTATGTTCAGTTGACAACTATGCATATCACGTTACCCTGTATGGGCAGTGGCTTGATCTTGAAGCTTGCCGAGACTAGATGTTTACCTGTGGGTTGGCGGTGACGTGTTAGTGTGGTGTGAAGCTATGACTCTCCACATGAGATCGAGATACCTCACTTGATCAGTGATAGGCTCTCCACAGCTCCAGGACTCAATTGCATAGACACTTAGAATCCCTATCTTGAAGGACGGATAACGTCAGTTAAAGCTTGTGGACGGGTCTTGTGTGTTTGTTGGAACTACGACGGTAGTTTCCGATAGCACTTCACGTGGGTCTAGGTGCATAAACTCTGCAGAGTTACAGTCAATACGCATTGCTACGTTCTTTTTGAAGAACACTCCTGAGTTGTGCTTCTCGTTGAGTAGTTTTGTTTTTTTCCCTCTTTTATTTTAAAATGTTTTGGACTCCGGCCTTTGAGCTATGGCTGGGTGTGGAGGTTGCACCGGCATTTAAAATGAACCCCCGTCTGAGATAACGGAGATCCCTGCGGAGCAAGATAATAAAATTTGATAGTTTTAAAATAAAACGTTCTTGCATGTTTAAAATAAAATAAAATATTTTAAACTTGCATTTAGCACTTGAGCCAGCCTTTATCTTTGAAACTATTTGCATGCATATATTGTTAATTGGTAGTACGCGATTTGCTGAGTATTCGTACTCACATCTTCCTAATTTATTGTTTTCAGAGGATATCCACAGCTTCGACTTCGACTACGTCTCCAACGGACCGTGAGATCAGCTCCTATGCTTAAGCTTGTCTGTGTGGAAGAGATTCGTTGCCGCTACCATGATGATTCTTCTGTTGCTGGTTTTCTATGGTTTTCTCGATAGTGATCATTCTGCTCTGAGATGTTTCTGGCCTGCGTGCCGATGGACCCTTTTGGAGAATTGCATTCTAATAAATTTGCTTTGACTTGCTATTTTCTATTCTCGTTTTTTGTTTAATGCTTCTATTATGGTTTTTTGATTGATCGTTTGTAATATCGTGCTTGCCAACCTCTTGAGATTGAAAAGGTCACGGAAGATCGGGACTTATTGAAAGGTAAGAAAGACCCGGACGTTACACCAGCTATCACTCTCTCCCACTGCAACCCATCTTACTCACTAGACCCGCGGAGATGGCCACATCCTCACCATCATTTTCTTCATCTCGAGCACGTCCCGGGGCATTGAGGCAAGCAACAAGGCCCTACCATTGATTAAGTGTGGGTATTACCCTGATCGAACTGTGAGAGAGCTGATTTCTAAAACTGAATGGAATCAAGGGAAAAGTTCTATAGGTGCATGAAGAATGCTAGGGTATGCCTCTGAATTTTACACTGATATTGAGTTGTAATGATTTGTTCTTGCGGGAATTTTAGTGTTCCCTTATCATTTCTGTTTCAGATGCCTCAAGCCTGCAACTTCTTGAAATGGGAGAATGAGTATATTGAGTACTGGGTGGATAATGGATTCCTGGATGAAGCTTTTGGTCCTTGTGCTGGGGATGATGGTAGAGGTGTCGGTGATGTTAGAGCTACCATTGCAAAGTTGACAGAAGCTGTGGGTGAGCTGAATTGTTAAGCTGCAGTAATGAAGCAGGGGGAGGTTGTGCTACCATGCCACAAAGTCGCTTCGAGCTACGAAGTGAGATGTGCCACGACATCTCCTAGAGGAGGTGCTCACTGATTCATGGTTGAGCTGGGTGAAGAGGGGTGAGTGCTAGAGAGCACGCAGCTGCAGCTGTGGCAGCAGTCTCTAGTGTTCACTAACGGGAAAGAAGATGAGTTGTCGGTTTGGGCAAGTCTGATTCGGTTAGACCGTTGCACCGCACATAAGGCAGTGGCCGGAACACTCACATCTTTCCACTCATTCTTTCCCATCGAAAATAATAAACAACGGAGAGGGGTGTCCTATAGACAAGAATAATCATTTATCGCTATCCACTGGCCAAAATCGCTTCAGGCGGTGCATCGTAGACAAAGCCAAGAGTGAGTAATGTCCTGTTGATAAATTTCCCTTTCTGAATTGCCGTCTGCTTCATCAGGATTACACCATCTCTGCGGGCTAGCGCTTCCATCATCAGAGCATCCAGTCAATGCTGGTACCACCGAGCTTCTCCGAAAACACCTCTATGGTCACGGATTAAAACACCTGTAGATCTATGTGCCTGTGCTTCAAAATAAGCACCATCAACATTGCATTTCAGTCAACCCTCCTCTGATGGTTAATTTCCAAGATAAATTCTTCCTGCTCACCGGATGAAATTTCTGCTCTTCATGTGTTAACTGCCATAAGTCAAAAGCATGATCCACTATCCAATGTCCTGCTGCCTGAATGGGTAGCAACTTTTCCCCATGGTGTCTCCTGCTTCTCTATGTCCCAGTGGTGAAGGTAGAAGTGAAGTTACCGTGGTGCCATGTAGTGGAAAAATTAACTTACAGGATGTATTCATGGTCTAAACCAACACCATCTGATTATTAGAGGGATTTTAATTTACCCTGGTGCCATGGCACCACCATGGCTCTATGGCCCCATTTGGAAACGATTCCTAGCACCTTCCATTGGATTTAATCAGAGAAGGGTGACATGTCACGATTCCATGCTCGCTTGGAACAGTTACAATTCTGTTGGAAGCCACATTTTGCCTGTGACATGGAATCGCTCATCCCGCCACTTTTCCCGAACGCCCGCCCCCAACCTCTATCTTCTTCATCTTCGCACCCGCCAGGCCCGACCACTGCTTTTCGTATGTCATCGTCTCCGCGCTAGACCCTGCCTCTGGCCTCTGTGCCCACCAGACCCAACCACCACTTTCTGGTAGATCCGGACGCCACTCTCTGGTAGGTCTGGCCACCGCCTCCGCCAACCTCTTCTGCTCCCGTGTAAGTGCAACTGTTACCTCCCGTGCCCGTTGTGTGATAGACCACCCCACAGAAGAGACGATCCATCGACCGCAGGATCTTATCGGGTGTCATTTGGTGAAGCGAAGACTAACAGTACAACTTAAGCACGATAAAATATACTACAAACTGTTGCTTAAGTTTATAACACCAAGAATTTTGAAAGCGTAGAAGCAATTTGAATTAGGGTCTCCAAGAGACTATGTAAAAAATGCCATCGAGCCCATAGGATACATCTTCTAACAGCACATAAACAACAGCGTGGCGAGCAGGGCTTCCAACGGACATAGCTATACTCGAAGTTGCTTCTGTCAGTTGGTCCAGAGGAGAGAGAGAGAAACTATCTGAACACAAAACCATAGAGAGCCAAGCTCTGAGCATTCAAATTCTCAGCAAGTCTTACCCATCAACGTGGCCAACTACAGCCGACTTCAAAGATATGATAAGGCTGACCAACATGGGATTGTCATTGGCAAAACCAGCGCTAATACAGTGAGTCCTTATAGTCAAGTTTTTAGCAGTA
Source organism: Zoysia pacifica (assembly GCA_001602315.1). NCBI lineage: Eukaryota > Viridiplantae > Streptophyta > Magnoliopsida > Poales > Poaceae > Zoysia > Zoysia pacifica. The sequence continues at coordinate 70,015 of BCLH01000718.1, forward strand.
AATTAAGTTCACAAAAAGTAAATTTTAATTTGCGCTATAAAACTCTATCAAACATGGTTGCCAAGCAATTGATATAAGCTAAACAAACAGTTCATATTATTATTATTATTATTATTATTATTATTATTATTATTATTATTATTATTTATGATTTTACTATAACATGACGCAGTGAACAAGCGGTACTCGTTATTGTGAGGGGCAGTGATTATAATCGATTTACACCAGTTGGAAAAACCTGAAATAAATGACACGTACGCGCTTTTCGAAAGTCGCATGTGACCACCTTTCACAACAATACCATAGGGCCAGTCTGAGACCTACTTCTCTCGAGTACATGATACTCCATGCAACCACCACACAGGACGTGTCTATGGTTAGATCAAAGTCTCTCCTCCGCTCGCCGCCTAAAGAGGAGTAGGAGTACGTCCAACCACTACGGATATTGAGTTACATCGGTTTTTAAGTCCTATTTTCTCAGTATGTATTCGGTACGTTCAAATTTGTTCAACAGGACCACACTCAAATCACTCCTTAACGACACAGACGGAGCTACCGCCGTGAAGGTCCAGCCTTATCAAACCCTTCTATACGCTATCCCCGCCCGGTCTTAGGTTGATTAGTGTGTGAGATAAACCTATAGCTCGCGAGTGACTTTCTATCCACTTGACTTCTATAGCTCACGAGTGACTTTCCATTCACTTGACTTCTAATTCACTGGACTTCTACAGCTCGTGAGTGACTATCCATTCACTCGACTTCTATAGCTCGCGAGTGACTTTCCATTCACTCGAATTCTACTGTGAATTAAAACTTAGCCTAGCCCTACATCGAGTTACCCATACCAACAACACTTATCATAGGTAATAAGGTACCTATCATGCAATTCTAGGTTTTCAAACAACTTCTAAAACTTAATGCACCACACATTAACCTTACAATAACACAATGATAAAATAAAAATTTAAAATGAGATTAATGCAACAGGGCTTGCTTGGTCTTTGCTCAAAGTTAGCTTCCTTTGCCAAAGGAACAACTCCAAGCTCTCCTTCGGGTGGGTCAGGTCCTATACATGAATGATATGCAAAGTATTGAATTATGCTGTTTTTAATTGCCAAAGACTCGAATTTACATCACATGTGATGATAGCTTTTTATTATCAAAAGATGGCTAGTAAATTTAGTTATAAAACTTCTTTTAAAATGGTTTTCTAAAATATAATTTGAGTTGTTCACAAAATCAAAAAGGTTATAAAGGAATTTTGAGAACTTTTCAGGATTTATTGAAATCAAAAGGTTTATAATGAATTAAATACTTTTTAAACCAAATAAAACAGAGAGTTTGATTACAGAAACATAAAAGTAAAATTTTCAGTATTTTTATCATGCCAATGAATAATGATAATGCATTAATATGCTATTATGTGATCTGAATTATTTAAAAAAAATTCGTGCATAAAATGAAAAATAGTTAGCTTAAAAATATAGTTCTAGATAAGAGGATTCTACAAAATTTATTTCAAAATTTTTCGGGCTATAATGAATTTTCGACGGATTTTACAAGTTCAAACTGATTTCTGACCAATAAAATAAATGATTTCAAAAAAAAAAATTCAGCCTAGACGGGCCCGCGCACAATGGGCCACAGACGGTTCCTGTCCCATTTGGGGAAACAGGCTGAAAGGAGCGCGTGGGCCACTTCATCCCGGCCCAACAGGGGCTCCACAGTGTGCCGCGCAGGTGCGCACGGCCTAACCGCGCAGGGAGCGCGTGGGGCTCGGCTCAGCCGGCCATGGCGGCACGGCTGCCGGCCGGTGGCGGCAAACTCGCCAGCAAGGCGCTGCCGACGGCCTGAGCTCTCGCCCCTAGCACCAAAAACGATCGCTACAGCGTGAGAAACACCATGGAGAGATTGACGGCCGGCGGTTCTCCGGAAGGTTGCCGGCATCGAGCGGGCGGCTTGAATCTAACTTCGGTGAGGTCACGAGCTCCAACAGTTTGATGAGATGTGACGAGACTTGGTCCTGAAGCTTCACCAGTGCGCATAGATGGGCGGCATGGGTGAAGAAGGCGTCGAGGAGGTCGGAGACGAGCTGTCCATGGTGGGGGCGACGGGCTGAGGCGGCCAGCGAGGGTCGGCCCCAAATTCCTGCGCAGACGCTCTGGGATTCGGCCGAGAAACAAAATTATATGGCACGTCCTGGTACTACAAGTCTTGGAAAGGAATCGAGGAAATCCACCACCTGAAGCGCTGGATTTGAAGAAGATGGCCGGCGGGTGCTGAGGAATGGCCCCGGTGGAAAACTCAGGTTCCTGCAAAACCAACCACTAAATCGTTTGGTCGCTTCATCTGAAAGATGTGTCAACAAACTGACAATTTGGAACCGAAGAGAATTTAGGAGAGCTCACAGGAGTTGGCCATAGTGTGCGGTTCTGTGGCGGCGTCTCCAGACAACTCGAGGTTGGGGGAACTTTGGAATTCGCTGAGCGCGACGTGGGGGCCGAGGAACTGAGAGCTCAGAAACGAACTCAGGACAGAGCGTGAGAAACTCGGGTGGCTGGCATTCGCTGAGCTCGAAGCAGTGGCGGCCATGGCGTTCGGTTGAGGCAAGAGAGCGAGAGAGAGGAATGAGGGAGCAATAGAGAGATGGAGCTCGGCTGGGAGTGGGAGGGGTACCATTCCGCGCATTCACTCGGGGAGGGATACGCCCAAGGGGGCGTGGTGCGCATGCATGCCGGCTCCAAGGGTACAGCGGCAGCTGGCCTTCTGTGCTGGCCGCTGGAGGTTGGGAAAGGGGGCTGGAGCGGTGACAGGTGGGTCCCACATGGAAGGGCAGGGTTCAGTCACGCTGAACGCTTAGGTGTTTTGGAATTAATCAAAACTTTAACAAAATAGATCAGATTGTCGCGAAACTTGGTAGCATCGATCTTCAAGATGTGCTTTAACAAATAACTAACAGGCACAGGTCCACTCAGAGGGAGGTGGAACATATTGAATTTAGAATACAGTTAACAGATAAGGAGACCTCCAGCTGCTGAAAGCAGACCAGTTAACCGAATTCCAATGTCGAAAGAACTACTTCCTCCACTCTGAAAATCTTGAAACTTTGCAAGAAGAGAGAGTATCTCAAAAGGAACAAATTTGTCTTTGGAGGTAAGAAGAAATTTGAATTGGATTTAATCCGGCAACAGTCACAAAGTAGGTGCCTGTTAAGAATCTGACACAATGTGGTCGGCCAAGTTTAATGCTTAGGCAATTTAGGAACGAAAAAGAAAAACAAGCCCCAAATTGCTCAATTTTTTGTAGAATGTTTTTAAACATGTGATCTATAACATAAACCACATGCACAGGCCCTTTCCAAGGAGGATGAAAGATACATGTAACTTTGAAATTGGCTAACTGACAAGGACACTTAGGAAATCTGCCTTCAACAGATTATTTAGCCATATTTTGAGGTTTTAAAAGAGTACCTCTAGAGCTCTGAAATTTCTGAAACATGGCAAGATGATAGATAGATTTGGGATGAACAAATTTTGTGTTGGGAGCGAGTAGAATTTTGAACAGGATTTGAATTTACAGAATTTAGAAAAAAGCTACTCATTAAAGAAACATGATTTGGATTGGAACCTTTTATTTTGAAAAGAGCCTTAGTATCTTTGTATAATCTGCCACCTTAGGAAATTTTTTGTCCAAAACTTGAGTTCGCAAAAATTCACAGCCCTTGTTTTTAATTGTTTTGAACTTTCACTTTTTGGAAGGTTTGAATTCGAATTTAGACAACGTTGCCACTTTAGGGAATTTTTTGTCCAAAACTTGAGTTCGCAAAAATTCACAGCCCTTGTTTTTAATTGTTTTGAACTTTTACTTTTTGGAAGGTTTGAATTCGAATTTAGACGACGTTGCTTCTTCATTTAGAAACACCAAGTGTTACACGCTGCCGCTTTGCTTGCTTCTTCCTCCTGCTGCCTGCGACCTCGTGCCAGAACTCCCTTGCTTCCAGCCGATAGCTCACCATGGGCAGCAGCCAAACCCTCCGCTTTTGCAAGCTGTAGATTTCATGGACAGCAGCTTTTCATTGAATCAAGATTTTTACGTAATCACTTTGGAGATGCGTTATTCCAAAAGGGGCCTATGTGGCTTCGCCCATGTTGTGTCCACAAAAAATACATACCAATGATAAAGATCGATCTACATTTCTTGGAGCAAATACTATTTTGGAGATCACTGGCCGATGATACTGGATGTAAGCCAGGCAGTTTCTCCCCTTCTAATCTTTTCACTTGTTGCCAGAAAAGCTTTGCAATAGAACAATCCAAAACTACATGTTTTGTGGTCTCCGGTTCTGCTCCACAAAATTCACAACAACTAGCAGTCAATTCAATATGCTGATCATGAAGAATGGATTTGGCAGGAATAAATTCGTTCAAGATTCTCCACCAGAAAACTTTAACCTTTGGAGGGGTGGGTATTTTCCAAGTCCTATTCCATGTCTCATCACCAGAGCTGATTGTGTTCATTGGTGTTCCTCTGTTGAATCGAGCATCCAAAATTCTATATGCTAATTTCACTAAGTATTCACCATGTCGTTCTGGTTCCCATGCCCAGCAGTCTGCTTCCCTTAAGCTTACTAGTATTTTACAAATTGCATCAGCATCTATAGTCAGGAATATATCCCGGATTAGATCTTCATTTCATTGTCCTGAAGCCGTTAATAAATCTGCCACCGTTGTCACATCCTCATCAATACTCGGTGTTACTGGGCGAGCATCAAAATGCCTTGGAATCCATCCGGCTCTCCAAATGTTGGTGGTAAACCGTTGCCTATTCTCTTAATCATACCATTTTTCAGAACTTCCTTTCCTATCAAAATGATTCTCCATGTCCGACTTGCATGCTTTTCCGACTGCTATCAGGGAAATCAGTATCATGGAAGCACTTTGTTAGCTTTATGACCGTTGAAGTCCTTTAAAATATATGAATTAATTTTGATGATTGAATAGACACTATAGATAATAATTGTGTTGTAGGTACCATCTCGCTAATTTTACTTTAACATGGTAGGCTTCCTCGGTGGATGATAAGGACAAACTCTAGAAGTGGAGTTGCCGGGAGTCGGAGGACCAAAGCTAAGACCTAGTTAGAGAGTCCATAGGAACATTAATCCTATAAAAAGAAGTAAGGTCATTTGTCTTCTGTCATACAAGTGTTAGAGGGTGTAAACGCTCCTTAGATCTTTAAAAAGCACTAAAGATGGCAAAGGAAGCGAAGTCGAACACCGAAGCTCAAGATCAGCTGAAAATTCAGTCATCAAACAGTCCGATGAACCCTATAGGAGCCAGTCCAGAGAGAGGTGCTCTCTGGAGTCGAAGAGGATCAGTCACCGAACAGTGTGTCAGTGCAATGATCGGACAGTTTAGTGAGCTAGAAACTGAAGTCCAGAGGTGTCTCTAGGAGTCCATAAGTGAAAGTCACCGAACAGTCAGTGAAGGTATGCACTGGACAGTCCGGTGTCCTATGGAATAGATTCCAAAGAGGGTGTTTCTCTACCGAGGAGAAAAAAGGGTCACCAGACAGTCTGATAGTCTAGTCACCGGACAGTCCAGTGATTGCATAAAGCAGTCAGTTTTATGACATCATGTCCCAACGGTTGTTTCTGGGCTTAAAACCTATTTAAACCGTAGAGGAGAATGTTTTCCAGTGTGCCCTTGATCAGAATTGCTGGAGCCAAGTTGTGAGAGGCTAATGGACAACACCAAGAGAGCACATTGCAAGATTAGAGATATTTGGTGCTAGTAGGAGAGTGATACACTTCTATAGCTTGTAGGGTTTGAAAAGAGTGATCTTTGCCTATTACTCTTGATGTGGGCAGCCTATATCGGCTAAGAGTCAGTGATTGAGCATACGAGGAGATTGTGAAAAACATCACGAAGTTTGTACGCACTTCTGGGTCCCCTGCTCGAAAGGGGCACCAAAAGGAAACGCCTGAGCCTTGGTGGCCTGCTCTAGCGCTTGAGTATTGTGTGTGACAGGCAGGCCGCCGATGTCTTCACTTCGAGAGTGAAGCGTACCCTTGTGAGCATCGTTCTGCGAATGACGGGAGGGACTGAGACTTCGACGGAAGTGGTCCAACAAGAATTAAGAGAAGGTGCCTACCTTTCGAGACCTAAAGAAAAAATCACTAAGCACTCTCTATCTCACTCTTCTTACTTACTGCATTTACTTACTGTTTGAGTAGTTTGATAGGTTTTTATTTGATTCCTCTTGGTAGCTATCATGCTAGTGCTTGCTTGTTGTTATTTTCTTATCACTAGCATTATTAAGGGTCTTGGTTTACTAGACTTATTTAGATTTCCTTCCGTTGTGATCAAGTCTTATAGTTTTAGTTCGTAGTGGAATTAGTGCTATAAGCCCACCGATTCAACCCCTTCTCAGTATCTTTGATCCTTACAATTGGTATCAGAGTCAAGTGCTCATTTTTGGGCTTCACCGCCTTGAGTAAGTTGAAGATTCTTGAAGTCCACAGCATGTCGATCGAGCTACAACGCCAATCTACTCTTGAAGGAGGTTATTCTTATACATAGTAGAGTAGATTTCTTTTCTTGCAATGCATGATAGATAGGACTCCTTCGTAGACTAGATGTTTCCACTATCATGCATTATGTGTAAAAATATAAAAGAAAAAAACAAAAAAATTAGATCGGTGCCTAACTATCTTGAGATATCCATATGCATGAGAAAGAGCTTGAGAAGGTGGTTTAGCTATCTCAAGGCAAAGCGACGGGCATATGGTGAATAAGCTTGAGATGGGTCAAACTTAGCACCAAATAGGTTTCTTTATGCAATGTCTTTAATTTGCTTGCATCTACATGGCATGCTTTTAATTCTCTTGCATTAGACCAGCTTGTTTGCATGCATTGCATATAGGAACCACAGATGAGGCGTGTTACTCAATGGAGAAAGTGACTACATTGTCCATATGGATTCAAATACTTCACAAAGAGTAACCAAAGCAAAATTGTGAGCTTCATACCCATTGAACCCTGTGCTTAATGGTCTCTAACATCCATTTACGTGGATTGAGAACTAAGGGTTCATACATTTCTTTTTTTGAAGCCTCCTCGCTTTGGTCTTATTGCTCGATCTTATTTGCGATTTGCGAAAATGCTAAACTATTCGTGAGTTATCTATTTGCAAAAGAGTGTTTGAGAGTTCTCTTTATAGACAAGTGCGGTGTTTATTTGGTTCTTTAGTGAGAACACTTGAAGCCTAGAAAGAATTCTTTGGTTCTGCAATTCTTTGAGATCACCGGACATTCTGGTGCCTACATTGAACAGTCCGGTGATTGTATCTTTGAACCGAGTGACCTGCAAATTTGGACAGTCACCGGACATTCCGTCGGGTTCACCGAACAATCCGGTGATTAGAAGATGAAGCTGTTGCTTCTCTAGAATTCAGAATTCTCCAGACACCAGACAGTTCAGACTTTCTTGTTCACCGAACAATCTTAAGAGACCGGACAGTTCGGGGTTTGGCATTTTCGGCGAAATCTCGGCCATCCCTTTTATTTGTGATCAATCTGGGCCGTTGATTTGTTTTAATCTAATGCGCACGTGAGTTCTCCTTCGATTATTCCAAAACGTGTGGTGCTTCTTCAGCCGCCAACACCGACGATTGTCACCATCGCCGCCGAGCGCCTCCGCCGCAGCTACTGCCTCGCTGCCTTGAGCCTTCGCCTTGCCTCGCGCGCTCGTGCTGCCCTAGCTCGCCCAAGGCCACCACCCTAGCTTGTCGCCGCCGCGCGCCGCATCGCCTCGCCGCCTGCGCGTTGCCATTGAGCCCCGCAGCACTTGCGCATAGCCCATTGCTTGCTCGACCTCGGCGTGTGCTTCTTCCTTAGCCAACACCCGTGCTAACCAAAACCTTCATGGGGTTTTCACTTTGGGGGTGATCGGTTGATCTTTCGGTGATTTTTTCTACGGATTCTGGCTCTTCTCTTGCAGGGTATTATGTTCTATCACTTCCATTTTATCAGAAATACCCCGCATGCCTTGTTTGTTAACTAATTACAAAAAATTGGTATAATTTGCTTAAAGGTCTCACCTTTTATTGCCAATTGACGTGATTAGTTAACAAATTCCCGTACTTAGTGCCATATTGAGGTCATCTTTTGCATATTTTGATATGGCATCGAGTCTCCTGTCGCTACTGTCACAATTTGGATGCATTGCTATTATATGAATTGTGACATTAGTCTATCGATATCACCGTTGTGCATACTTGCTTTTAATTGATCGGTGATATGTCTTTGATTCCACCGCCAGGATTTTTTTAGAGTCACTCACCTTTTGTGCTTACAACTTATATTTATTCCTATGTGGTGCAGTGGCAGTTGGACAGTAGGTGAAGACAGGACAGAGTCAGCGGCAGTTCAGAGTCTCAGTCAATCCAGATTGCTCTTGGACAGGTTAAGAGTCAAGCCCTTAATCCTATCTTGCATTGTCAGCTGGTTAGTAGTGCTTTTAACGTCAGTTGATCTTTCAGACAGTTGACAGTATGGGCAGGTAGAGACCGAGTTCAGAGGAGAAGGGAAAGGACAAGGCAGTTGAGCCTGAGAAGAAGAAAAAGAAGCAGAGGACAGGTGACCCTGAGTGGGGTAGAGCCTTAGCTGCTACAGATGTAGATGTGCCTTCACATAGGAGGCCTAGTGCTTTAAGGATTGTTGGTTCTGAGTCCCAGGGGGAGTTGAGAAGGTCGACCCGACAAAGAGTGACGACCACTCCTCTGGTGGCAGAGGTGCAGCCGCGGAGAGCTCCTGCCAGTAGGCAGTCGAGAACCACAGAGGAAGAGGTAGTCCAGCGGAGCTCACAGTAGAGGACACAAAAATGTCCACATCAAAGGACTTATCTGTTGAAGCTAAAGGGCCCGGGCATCAAGGCCAAGAGCAGAGTGGATTTCACTACTTGGGTCTTCGCTGGTAGACATGCGAATGCTGGTCAGTTTTAAACAGTAATCCAGTGGAAGATCTATGAGGCCTACAGGAGGCAGCTTGCCACTAAGGGCAAGAGCTTAGTGTTTGCAGCTCACCATCACTGTTCTTTTGAGGCACTGAGCAGAAGAGCTGGGACAGATATGGAGAACCATATAGCATATCTTTTGGGCTTGACAGAGTTGGTTACCTAGCCTCTGAGGTACAGTGTGGAGGTTGTTCTAAAGTTCTATGCCTCACTGTGGATCTGCCCTGATAGATCTTATCTCTGGTTCATGTATCGAGGAGAGCCACACCGGTTTGAGAGAGCCGATGTCATAGCAGCTTTCGGGTTTATATCTTTTGAGACACGGATCTACTCTCTGGCTCATTCGGATTTCTTGCCACCATATCATCCTTTTGGAGGGATGGAGCCGAGCGAGGAGAGACGGAGTATTGCGTACTCGCCACCACATGGGAAGCATTACTCTAGGCACCCTCTGAGGTTGACACACGAGGCACGAGTCTTGAGAGGGTTGCTGGGCAGGACGATAGCCACGAGAGCTGGCTATAGAGAGCGTGTTATCATTCTACATCAGTGGTTGCTCTGCTACTTGCTGAGGCATGAGGTCTTTGATTTGATAAATTTACTGCTAGCACAGATGGAAGATGTTGTATATGAGGAGATTGACGCTCGACAGTTACCTTTTGCTCCCTACATGTGTCGGTTGCTAAGAAGAGCCAGAGTTATGACTGAGGAGAGGCATTCAGCTTCGCCAGAGATCAACACCTTCTTTAGTCTTGCTGAGCCATCCGACTCCAGTGTTCTTTGAGTGTCTGCTTCACAGAGCACCTCTGGAGGAGAGGAGACCACAGCCCCAAAGGATGTTGAGACTGAGGCTCCGAAAGGAGCACATCCGGGTGCTAGGAGCACTGAGGCTCCAGGTCAGGCCGAGACTTCGACCTCTCGTGCTACACTTGACCTTGCTCCTGCTGCCAGGTTAGATGCTATTCAGGCAGAGCAGGAGGAGCAGAGGAGATTTCGAGAGGAGCAGGCTGAGCTTATTCGCCGAGAGAGGGCCGAGTTCAAAGAGAGGATCCGACTCAAGCGCCTCCATATTAAGGAGTGGCTTCGGATGGAGAGAGAGCATGTTGAGGAGAGGAGGTGGTAGGAAAGAGAGTTTTATGCGGTCGCAGCGCTCTTTATTGGAGATGGCAGTGGCCATATCTTATATGTCTGTCGGGTTTAGAGCCATTGCATCCTATCTTCAGTGGACTGGTATGCCACCATTGCCTGCTTTCTTGACGACTATACTATAAGGTCCCTTGCCACTTCAACTTCAGCCAACAGCTCCTCAGCCATAGTATTCATCAGTTCTGGCTTTCACAGCAGCCTTTAGAGTCAGCAGCAGCAGCAGCCCACTTTCACGACTCTGCTCTCAGCCCTGCTTTCACCATTCACATCTTTTGGGGCATCCAGCACTTCTACGACTACTCGTGGAGTTAGTGTACTTTTTACTTCATCTCAGTTCTCTACAGTTTCCTTGTACTCTATGTCGGCACTGTTCGCATCAGTTGATCCTAGAGTCTCAGTTCCAGCATTTGAGTTAGGAACGGTTGTTGGTAGTTCTTCGTTGACACCCAGAGTTTTTTCCTTTGAGTCTACCGCAGTCGAGTCAACGACAGTTGAGCCACCGTCTAAGTCTTCATAGCCAGAGCCTTCTACCACCACAACCGAGCAACCTAGAGCGTCAGATGCAGCTATCCTGATCGAGGCCGGATATTTAGCAGAGGAGGCAGCTCAGGCCCTCGCCAGTTCAGATCAGCCTACTTCAGTTGATGGTAAGGAGCCCTCCCCGACATCTTCCTCCGGTTTGAGTGTCTTTGATGATTCTGAGCAGCCTGGAGGAGATGTGTCAGCACCAGCAGCAAAGTCAGCTTCAGAGGAGCAGCCACCGACTGTCACTGCACCAAGCTCTTCAGCCACGCAGGATTAGTTATTTTTGTAGGAGCTTGGGTGCGAGACTTGTAGTGTATCATTTTTTGAGTGGCTAGCTGTCTAGGGGGAGGTCGTAGATGGGTAGATAGGACTTTTGAATCTTATTTGGTAGATTTTATTGGCTCTTCATGACATTTTGAGAAGCTTGTATTTCTTTTGACTCTTTTAGCTCATTGGAATACACTCGGTTTTTGGACTAACCCCGTGGATTCATTGTGTATGGATCCTAGTGTTTTATCTATTTTGCAGGTTCTTTTGTGCATGTGCGCTCCCGTCTCATTCTCTATCGTGCACTATTCTTTGTCAAACCAGCATTCTCTATTTCTATTTGCTTTCTCGGTGCCATCTTTTTGAATGATTGGATGACAAAGGAGAGAGAGCTACCAAACAAGGGAAGAACCAGAGGAAAGCGACGCTCCCTACCCAAGACAAAGGAGAGGAACTCTTGGAAAATTTTTCTGAGGAGTCATCAAGGTAAGGGGGTAAGTGTTCTTTCGAGATGCTGTTTTATTCTCTATCTTCCTTCATCTCGTTTGAGCTGTTTGTGAGTACTATGGTTGTCATCAATCATCAAAAGGTGAGAGATTGTTAGCTTCATAACCTTTGGAGTCCCCTAAAAGGTATGAATTGATTTTGGTGATTGAATAGACACCATAGATAACGGTTTTGTTTTAGGTATCACCCTGCTAATTCTACTTCAACATGGTAGGCTTTCTTCGTAGATGACAAAGATGAACCCTAGAAGAGGAGTTGTCGGACGTCGGAGGTCCAAAGCAAAGGACTAGCTAAAGAGTTCATAGGAACACCGGTACTATTAAGGGGGATAAGATCATTTGTCGTCTGTCATACAAGTGTTAGAGGGTCTGAATGCTCCTTAGATCCTCAGAAAGCACTAAAAATGGCAGAATAAGTGAAGTTGAAGACCAGAGCTCAAGACCAGCTAAAGATTCAATCACCGGATAGTTTAGTGAGGTCACCGGACAGTCCAGTGAACCCTGGAGGAGCCAGTCTAGAGAGAGGTGCTCTTTAGAGTCAAGGAGGATCAGTCACCGGACAGTCTGTCGGTGTAATCACCGGACAGTCCAGTGAGCCAGAAGGTGAAGTCCAGAGAAGGCGTCTCTGGGAGACCAAAAGTGAAAGTCACCGGACAGTTCGATGAAAGTATGTATCGGACAATCCGGTGTCCTATGGAATGGATTTCAGAGAGGGTGTTTCTCTGGCCGAGAAGGAAGAAGGGTCATCGTACAGTCCAGTGGTCCAATCACCGGACAGTCCGGTGGTTGCATAAAGCAGTCAGCTTTATGACATCACGTCCTAACGGTTGTTTGGGCTTGGAGCCTATTTAAACCGTGAAAGGGTACGTTTTCCAGTGTGCCCTTAATCAGAATTGTTGGAGCCAAGTTGTAAGATGCTAAGGGACACTACCAAAAGATCACATTGCAAGATTGGAAATATTTGGTGCTAGTAGAAGAGTGATAGAGAGCATTTATACACTTCTATAGCTTGTAGGGCTTAAGAGGAGTGATCTTTGCCTATTACTCTTGGTGTGGGCAGCCTAGACTGGGTAGAAGTCGGTGATCGAGCTTTCGAGTAGATTGTGCAAGACAACGCCAAGTTTGTATGCGGCTTCGGGTCTTCTACTTGAAAAAGATACCAAAAGAGAGCGCTCGAGCCTTAGAGGCTTGTTCTAGCGCTTGGGTATTATGTGCGACAGCCGAGCCGCTGGTGTCTTCACTTCGAGAATAAAGCGTACCCTTGTGAGCATCTGAAAACGACAGAAGAGATCGGGACTCCGATGGAAGTGGTCCAACGAGGATTAGAGGAAGGCGCCTACCTTTAAAACTTCGAAAAAAAATCACTGAGCACTCTCTATCTCACTTTTTTTTACTTACCGTATTTACTTCTCATTTGAGTAGTGTGATAGGTTGTTTTTTGTGGCTATCGTGCTAATGTTTGCTTGTTATTATTTTTTTTTATCACTAGCATTGTTAGGGGTATTAGTCTACTAGACTTGTTTAGGTTTGCTTCCATTATGATAAAGTCTTATAGTTTTAGTTCGTAGTGAAATTAGTGCTATAAGTCTACCAATTCAACCCTCTTCTCAGTGTCTTGCGTACACACTTTCATTTCAAAACCTTTGAACATAAGCTCTCAGGTCTTGTTACAAGTCCCTAATGCTATTAATATTGACACTGTTGACTTCTAACATATTTTTACTATTTGTCTTATTCAAAAAAATTGTTCAAATATATAAATTTTTAGTCACATTTCAAATATCATTAATGATAAAGTAAAATATAATAAATTTATTAAATTTATTATTTTTTAAATAAAATGCATGGTCAAAGTTGGTGTTAGAAATCAATAGTGTAATTATTTTAAAACCG
>BCLH01000718.1:83370-105532 GCA_001602315.1 Zoysia pacifica
TTCAATCCATTTTTTTCCTTGTATATGACTTTTATTCCCATCCTTTTTTTTTTGAAAAATAAACTGCTGTTCTTTCTGGCAATTTAAATTAGTTTACCACCAAAATTCAAATGCAATGTATGGGGCACTTGGGTTAACAGGTGTCCGCGTGTCCGAATTCTGATACTTCTTGTTGTTTCATAATTCTTATTGTTTTAGATAACTATACATTTTTTTAAAAATAACTTTGACTTCTATTTTCTACAGAAGTTTTTATTTAAAAATGGCATATGTTTATTTTAAAGATAAATCTAATCATATAATTTTTATATTTTCAAATAAAATAATTTAAAAGTTATTTGTAATTTATATTTTCCACAATATACTTGGTATTTAAAAGTTCTCTAAAAATTTAAGATTTTTCTTTGGTGCCTCGCCACAGGGGTTATATTAACAAAGGATAATTTAGCAAAATGTAATTGGAAAGGCAGTAAAAAATGTTGTTTCTGTAATGAGGATGAAATGATCAAATATTTATTTATAGAATGCCACCGTGTTAAAAATATTTGGAGGGCAGTATACACTGCTACTGGATTAACTCAACCAGATTCAATATCCCATATGATAGGAAGATGACTCAACTGGGCTGATCTAAAAGAGCAAAAAAAATATTATGGCTGGGGTTGCGGCTTTGTGCTGAGCCATATAGCATTGCAGAAATGATATTTGTTTTAACAAAGCAAAATATACTTTATTTTTATATTCTATTTTTAGAGGCATGTACTGGCTATGGTACTTGGCAAGTCGGAGCCTACAGAGAAAAGGATCAATTTCCATAGTTTAAGTGCACAGCTGGAAGCCTGGAAGTAGTAGCAGCTATGGAGCAAACTCATGGATTGAGATTCAACTATAGACTTGCACCTCCATATAATATTTTTTCCTTTATTTGTTTTTATCTTGTTTACCCATGGTATTTGTGGTGTGGTGAAAAATTTGTAATAAGAACTAGGCTGTGTGCTTTATGCAGAGGCTAGAAATATATTATGTTTCGATTATCTAAAAAAATTGTAATTTATATTTTTAAAGTTAAGACCTAAGTCTAGAGGGAGTACTCGGCATGCAGTGATATTTGAAAATTTTCTCCTTTAAGATACTAGTCCTGATGTGCATGCTAACGCTACGATCGAAAAAAAAAATTACATTAAAAAAATAATACATTAAAATTAAAAATTTGAAGTTTTTCATTATTTATTATTATAAAAGGTTAAATTTTACATGCATTATATCTAAAATTTGATGCGATTTAAAAATTTTTGAATAAATATAGACATATTTTTTCGCTCATTATCTTAATAGTTCAATAATCGTAGAAAAAATTTAATCCGTCGAGTCGCTAACGTGCTTCCGGGTGGAGAGCTCCAGGCATTACCGCGTTGTGTCAACGCACATTCTTAAGGTGCAGACTGCTTGCACTTCCCGCTATTAATATAGGAGTATGAATGAGTAGTTAATCGTGTGCGTATTGATTGTACTAATCGAATTTTCTTGGATCGTCGTGCAGGCGAGTGATCAACTGGGGGACGCGATGGTCGGCGAGGGAACGGTAAAGCTTTGGATGATGGCGGCGCTTCTCAAAGGGGTTCCAACCCGAATCGACGGTCGAGATTTCTTGATCCAACCGGCAACTGAACGGCTGATGTTCGTGCCTCTTTTGAACAGAGGAATTTAATTGAACATCACTGATCGAGTTTCGTTAGGTTTTTATGCTCCAGAAATATTCTTGTCTCGTGCCACCATGTCATATTCATATTAAAATAAATTTGTTTTATTTTTCAACAATTTTTTTAGATCTCATATACTTATTTCGGATAGTTGTAACAATAGTATGTGTGAGTTTAAGATTTGAGTGAAAGAGTTCATCCGTTAAATCTCTAAGAGGTATTTGTAAAGAGATTTCGTTCATCAGATTTATAAAAAAGATAATTTTAAGTATATTTTTTATGTGCACGTAATCAAACTTATTTCTATGTAGAACTTTTTACTATGCGTACGTAAAAAAATTACTATTCTTTTTAACTACAGAAACCATACACATCAGCACGTGGTTGCGTGCTCGCCCGTTTTAATTCGGTGGCGAGAGCGACCAGCCGATATGGTGGGCACAGCAAAGGAAGAACATGGAACCAACAACGACGATTGTTGACGTCCAAATACGTACCTACTTCCTTTTTACTTGTCATGCTGATTGTGTGAATATGAATTAAAGAGTGAAAAAGATGTGATATATAAAGAAAACAAGGAAGAGAGAGAGATATTGAAAATAGAGAAAAAATATATTGTAAGTAAAGAATGATAAGTAAATAATAAAATTCTAAACATGCTAGGATGACAACTAAATTGAGATGGAGTGTGTAAATTCTAAGATTTCGCTATATTTACTTGACGTGATATAAGTTAGCAAAGCATTGCTTTTAGCCACCATTCGTGCCTTGAAGCCATGCAAACATATCAATGGCCTATGCCATTTAGAAGTTGCGTTACCCTCTCTCTCGCTTTCATATATTTGCAGCAAGGGTAAGGTGCCCCGCAAGCTTCAAATGTAACTCAAAATCTCTCGGATTGTTTCTTGTAGCATGCCGTCCCTTCCTTTTTGGTCCGGGTACCCAAAGGGTGCAGGCGAAGTAGAAAGAACTGGCTGCGCCGTCTTCAGTTTGGGATAAATGGCTTATATGAACAATGTACATTGTTGTCCACGAAAACTGGCTGGGCAGTACTCTCTTCGTTTTTTAATTATTGTCGCCGTTGACATCAAATATCAACTTTGATCATTTGTTTTATTCAAAAAATTAATTCAAATATCTAAAACTATAACTTATGATTCTAACTACATTGATAATAAAGCAAATTATAATAAAATATATAATATTCATCAAACTTTTTTGAATACGACAAAAGGTCAAAGTTAATATCTGAAGTCAACGGTGACAACATTTAAAAAAACGGAGGGAGTAAGTCGTTAGTAGGAGCCCAGCTAGATTGGCCATTATTTTGATATTGTTATTTTAGGACAAGAGAGGCCGTATAGATTTGAAGTAATTATTTTGACAAAATCATACTTTCTCCGTTCTTAAATTGATGTCGCTGTTGACTACAAAGTTCAACTTTGACTATTTGTCTTATTCAAAAACTTATGATAAATTTCATATATTTTGTTATAATTTGCTTTATTATCAAATGTATTTGAAACACGGTTCAAAATTTTACATATTTGAATTAATTTTTTAAATAAGACGAATGGTCAAAGTTCAAACTTGAAGTCAACAGCGACATCATTTTAAGAACGAAAGGAGTAATTAAATAAAGGGAGCACATAAAAATGATAGAAGTTGAGGATGACTAAAAGTTTTACTATTGCAGGGGACCTTTACTTTATACAGAAACGAGCCAGTACATAGAGTCTGTCCAATATAAGCTGACGATCCAAGCAAATCTGGATTTAAATGGACTGATCCAGTTTGTTTTCTCCACAGAGGAGCCTATCTGTTCCTGTAAGGATGGGTCATGTATAAGACTATAGTTACATGTCGCTACCAAATGGTTTAAAAACAATTGAAGATTGGTGTTGATATTCAAAATTTGCATCTTGAGAAGATCGAAAGTTCTAGTTTCTCAAACCAAACGCTTCAGTTTGGTAAAATTTTGTCCGATAATGATTATTTTGCAAAAATTATTTTCCAACATATTTTTTAGGACGTGAAAGATATTTTCAAAGAATTTAGCTAAATTCTACTAAAGAAGGAAAGAAGTGATTAAAAGGACACGAAGATGAAGCCAAATTCATGATTTGAACGCTCCATGACATAGCCCTCGCCGATACGATCGAGACGAATATATGGATCGCTTAATTTAAACACCGAACGAGAAAATTACAGATTTAACAAAAAACGTCCGAGTCGCCACTGAAGTGTCCGGCAAAGTGCCGTAGTATCTGGTACTGGGGTGTCTGGTACAGTACCGGAGTGTTCGGTAAGCTCTCTCTGGTCACGGAATTTTGCCCACCAGAGTCTTCGGTAATGTGCCGGAGTGTGCGGTACCCGAAGTCTATTTTTGGTAGCTTTTATATCAAATCGGAGCTAATTTGTTTCCTGATCCACGGGGTAAAACCACCCTAGCTCTATATAAACAGGCCTAAGGATGATTCAATCGATTCTACTAATGGTTCTTTTACTTTTTATCTTTCCAAGCTCTAATCCTCTTTTAAACCCTCTATGCTATTCATCCATGGTCTCCACGGCCATAGATGACATCTTAGGGCCTGCCGGCTGACCTAGGGCACGTCCAGCGACGCTCACACCCAGATGGGGTACCTCTCAGGTAGAAGATTCGACGGCCTTTGCTAGTTTTCTCGTAAACTAGTCGTTCTTCGCCACGAAAGCGTGTTGTCTATCACTTTGCAGGTTTACTCGTAAACCTAGCCGCCCTTCACAGCGAAATCATGATACTTACATCTTCACGAACTGATAGGAGGTAACCTTATCGATCCAGTCCGTTGCGACCCGCGTGACCTAATACTCTCGGTGCGTTGATCCGAATCTTTTTGGCGTCAACACACTTTTTAGCGACTCCGCTGGTGACAATTATTCGATTTTTCATCGTAGTAACCGAATTTTTCTAACCTAGCCTTTTCTCTAATTGATTCATCTTTGTGCTTCGTCATCACCATCGCGTCGGGCCTCTTTGGGCCAATTGCATCTATTTGCGGTTGTTCTTATTCTTATTGCAGGTTTTAATCGTGAGAGCCAAAAATAAAGAAGAAGGAATCAAGACTACCTTGTTGTTGCAGTTTGATCAAGTCAAATAGAGGCAAACACATGGCAAGTTATCCATACCGCTACAATCAACCCGAGGTTAAATTTGCAAATGAGATGTCGATGCTTAAAAGTTTTGCAAAAGCTACACATTCCTATATTGATGTTGCTAGACATAATGATGGGCATGGTGCATCATTTAGCCATTATTCAAGTACGGATCCTAGTCATGCATCACCCTTGTTTCATAACGCATTTGCTCTAAGTTTTAGTAATACTAGCGACACTCAATATGCACAGTTATACATCAGCAATGGAGATGTCTCATATGCCAATGGGCATTCATCAAAGTCGTGCCAACTTGATGAGTTCGGTCAACTTTTTTGAAACACCACATACTAATAGTTCTCTGAATGCTCATCATGGTGTTTCTTCTTTCAATGCATCAGCATCGATTGCACCATCTATGATAGCATCATATAATGCGCCGATAGAAGACACATTTGGCCATGCTAGTTCATATTTTTCATCTAATTGTTCTCAAGTTCCATATGATACTTCGCATGTTGCTAGAGGTGAGGCTACACCTTTAAATTTAGCACTATACTCGAAACTTCATGATCATAATTCGGCTCCTTATGTTGTAAAAAAAAGTAGCCGAATTAATGAAAATCGAGCAAACATTCACATACCTCCACGTGCTATGCTTGCATATACTGCACCTGCTAATTCAGCTTTAAGTGCAAATAATGATCATGGCCGAATGGGTGAAAACTCAACAATGGCTCCTATGTTCCCTCAAGATGCTTTTTTAAGTATAGAGAAGAAAATAGATGCGGTTGTTGACATCTTGCAAGAATCAAAAGCCGTTTTGATAAAAAAGCCAATTGTTAATAAATTATCAGCTACAAGTGAGACTGAGGCAATAAACACAGCTACACATGAGGGTATCAAATGTAAAAAGGTAGCTATGTTTAATTTTTCTAAAGAGGTCATATGTTTGTCAAGTGATTATTTCATTATTCATCGACCTCAACCCATAACCGAACAAGGTTCGGTTAACAAAGAGCATCAATGAGAGCATGGAGATAGAGACGAAATGAAGATAAGTCATTGCCATACCACAGTTCAATTCATATCAAGGTTCCACGTCTCTTCAACACATTTGATAAGGTATGCTTTACAAGTACTTTGCTTAATTTTCAATCAGATCATAAATTTTTAATTAATACATACATTAGTACTGCTGTAGAAAATAATGCTAAGAGATCGATTGAGGAGGGAATTTACTTGTTAGCAACAAAGAGCCTTCACATTGTGTCGGTCCATGCATTCTAAAAATTAGAAAGGCCGATAACAGTAATGTTTTAGCATTCAAAGTTTCAACCTCATCATTGCCTAAGTTGTTATCCAAATGATTTAGTTGTGATAATTTGGGTCTTAAAATAACAAAATCAAGATTAATCGATGTTGTAAAAATCGATGCTAGTGTAGTAAAAGATTCTAAAGCATCCGGTAAACACGACACAAGTAAATGCGTAGCCGAATGGATAGATGAGAAATCTGAACCATTCGTTTGCTTAGTCTTAAAGCCGTCTCCTCAAAAGAATCAGCTAAAGAAGATGAAGTACACTTTTGATTTGAGTTTGTGTGATGATTTATTTGATAACTTGCTTGAGAATAGTTTTATTAGGCTCATAAAATCACAAAGTTATTTCATCACCGCAAGATGTAGAAAAACGAGCATATTGCAAGTGGCACAATTCTTTTGAGCATAGTACTAAGGATTCAATATGTTCTGTCAAAAAGTTCAATCGGCCATTGATGGAGGACGATTGGCTTTTGGAGAAACACATAAGGATGATCAATTGGCCCCAATTGATCTCGATAGCAAAAGCTCGTCAAATCTGCCACAGGTCGATTCATCTAAAAACAACGAGTTTACCCTTAGTAAAAACAAGTTAATACCCTTCGATAGAGAAAGTATAGTTGTCGATGGGATTCATGATGATATTATTAAAGGTCATAATTTTACTAAGATTGCAAAATATCCATCGTGAGGGGCAAAATAAAGTTTTCAAGCTTGCTCATGGGCAATTAATCTCAAATCTACCAAATTCAGCAAAAACCAAAAAAATCAGAGTCTCAAGGTCATTTAGGAAATCGCAAGGTCAACAAAAAAAACATAAATCCATAAACCAATTTGAAGAAGGTTAACGGAGGTAGATTCCATGGTCAAAGTAGTGGTAGAAATTCAAAGTTTACTTTTGAAAAGCTTTTGGCTAAATATGTTGAAAAAATAGATGCAAAGAATGATCATAAATCAAATCGCCCAAAGCCATCTAGACTGCCTCCACAATACAAATATGATGATTCAAATCGGCAAAGAAAGAGAGTTTATTCGGAGGATTCATATCTTCCTTTTACGTCGATTGTACCACCTCTATATGAATCTCACACTGTAGCTTGTCATCCTCATGCATTATGAGGGTGGTATGATTCAAAGATGCAGCTTCAATCGTATCATCAACACGATGACACTACAAAAAAGCAAACCACCGAAAGACAACCGTATTCGAAAGATCGTTTCGATAAAAAGAATTGGTCAATGGCTCAAAAGAAGAGAAAGATGGTTCGACAAGTCTATCGTGTCAAAAGGGACAGTTGTAAGGACAAAAGTTTAGATGTGAATCCAAGTGAAGAAAAGCCGATTTGTGCTTTAAAAACTTTGGCTATTAATGGCAAAAAGTTGAAGCAACCAAGCGTTGATACTCTTGATGCCAAATCTGAACCAAAGAAGTTAAAGACGTCCAAAAGCAAATTACAGTTGCCAATTCCCAAGATGAAGGTGCAACCGAGAGGTCCACTCAGTTTCTCAAATTGATAAACGAATAAATTGCAAAAACTTAGCGCGGAAGAATTGGAGAAGAAGTGATGGCATGGATTCACAAAGAAAGGTTGCAAGAACATGACAATAGTGATAGTCAAGTGATGGGCACAAGGAAGATAGCAAAAAATAAGAAGACTAAGAAGCCATTAAGGTATGTATCCAATCATCAAAACTATTGATTATTGCTTCGTCATGATTCATTGTCCAAGTCGCAAATGCGTATGTATTAGAGTCATCCTCATGCTATTTGTTCTCATCCTTTTTGGCTTATTTACTTTAAACTTTGGGCACCCAAATACTATGCATACCATGAAGGGCTATTTCTAAATGGTCGTACCATTACTTGAATTGATTTAGGTGCAAAGACCGAAATGACTACATATATGGCACTTGTACTCATTCTTAGAGTTTATTTTGGTTGTATAAGTCATGTGAAGAATGTATCATTGTACTCACATTAGTAAATCCCTAGATGCTAAGTCTTATAATCATCAATTCGGCATTGTTAGGCATTTATGCAGCCAATGATTGTAGCTATGTATTTGAGATGACAAGTATCCAGTTACAATATCAATAGAACTTAATTGTAATGACCAATACTTGGAGTCACCGATGTTGAGATAATTTGGCTATCGTATTCTAAAGACTTGGTAAAGCCGAATTAGAGTATTGGAGAGTCTTTTTAGTCATTGCCCATGTGTTTCTTGCCTAATATTTCAGGGAAAGTTCAAAGTTTGACATATAAGCATTTTTATGAACCATTAGGTTCTATTACCGAACATTGAAGAATTTGATGAGAGTGTTTAAATGCAGTACGACATAGTTTTGACATAGGTAGAAGAGCATGAGACTTCTATAGCCGATGAGTTGTAACCAACCATCGTTGAGCTATTAATAACTTCAATACTCGAGGGGCAAAAGCCGCTAAGTGAAATATATGGAAGAAGATGCTACAATAGAAATATTTGTCGTGCTTGTCAAATATGTAGTGAAATGCTTAGTTCTATTTGGCCAAGAATATGAATGTTATCTTGTGAGAAAACAAGGACAATGGATGACTTGGTTATCACTCTGTGCAAAATCTACAGCCACCGGAGTGTCCGACAAGCCCTCTTGGGTTTAGTGCATTTTGCTCACAGGACTATCCGACGTGGTGACCGAACTGTCCGGCAAGCTCTCTCGGATTCAGGTACTTTGTACACCGGACTGTTCGGTGCAGGACCGGAATGTCTAGTGACCGGAGTATCTAGTATAATGCCGGAATGTCTGGGGGCATTTTGCTCACCGGACTATCTGACGCGGTGACCGGACTGTCCAGCAAGCTCTCTCGGGTTCAAGTGCTTTGTACATTGGATTGTCCAGTGCAGGACCGGAATGTTAGGTGACCAGAGTATCTAGTATAATGCCAAGAGTATTCGGCAAACCCTCTCTAGGTCAGGTGCTTTGCACACCGAACTGTCCGGTGCATGACCGAAATATCCAGTGACCGGAGTGTCCGGTGATTTGCCGGACTATCCGACAAATACTATCGGGTTCGAGTGTTTTGCGCACCAGACCATCCGGTGTCATGCCGGACTATAGATTGAACTTCAATATTCAAAAGCTGAAATGTTTACTTAATATGATCTAACGCATTGCTTCAATTAACAGAATAGTATTTTGGCTACTTTATTGGTTTTTGTTCGATATATCAGTTCTAGATAATCCATATCGTGTTTATCATCATACTTGAGCAATTTTGGATAACAAGAATATTTTTTTGGCACGCTAGCTTTATAAAAAATAGGAGAGCATATGTTGACATCTAAAATTTGCATCTTAGGAAGACAAAAAATTCATTTCTCAAACCGAACGCTTCGGTTTGGTAGACCGAATACGGTAGAAAATATCAAAATCCTGTCTGATAATGATTATTTTGCAAGAATTGTTTTTCAACATGTTTTTCAGAACGTGAAAGATATTTTCAAAGAGTTTGACTAAATTCTACTAAAGAAGGAAAGAAGTGATTAAAAGGACATGAAGACGAAGCCAAATTCATGATTTGAATGCTCCATGACGTAGCCCTCGCCGAGACGATTGAAATAGATATATGAATCGCCTAATTTAGAGACTAGACAAGTAAATTACGGACTTAACAAAAAACGTTCGAGTCGCCACCAGAGTGTCCGGCAAAGTGCTGAAGTATCCGGTACCGAAGTGTCTAGTACAGTACCGGAGTGTTCGGTAAGCCCTTTTTGAACGCAGAATTTTGCCCACCGAAGTCTCCGGCAATGTGCCGGAGTGTCTGGTACCCAAAGTCTATTTTTTATAGTTTTTATATCAAATCGGAGCTAATTGTTTTCTAATCAAGGAGATCCGTGGCTCTACAGAGTAAGATCATCACACCTCTATATAAAGAGGTTTAAGACTGATTGAAGACGTAACCCAATCGATTCTACCAATTGTCTCTTTACTTTTTACCTCTCCAAACCTGAATCCTCTTTCAAACCTGCTACGCTTTTCATCCACCGGTCTTCATGACTATAGATGACTTCCTAAAGCCTGTCGGCCGACCTAAGGCATATCCGAGGATGCTCACACCCAGATGGGTCCCTTCGAGCAGGAGATTCGACGGTCTTTGTTAGTTTGCTCGTAAACCGGTCTTTTTCGCTGCAAAAGCGCGTTGTCTATCACTTTACAAGTTTGCCGTAAACCTAGCCTCCTTTCACAACGATCGGAGGTAACCTCATCGATCTGGAAATCGGAGGTAACCTCGTCGATCTGATCTGTTGCGACCCGCACAACCTAGTACTCGATCCAAATCTTTTTGACGTCAACAATAGGGATTTTTTTTAGATAATGGAACAAAGTTTCCGGACCTTACAATTGAAGATAGGGATGAAAGTAGGCCACTCTGCGAGCCCACATTAGTCCAAATTTTACGGGTTTTTGTAAGCTACCTATACAAATTATACTATATGTATATTCATGAATGACCCACTTTTATCCCTAATTGAAGCTATATTTAATTTCATATTCACTCCATTTTAAAACTATTATCGTTCAGAAAATAAACATTATTTATTTTTAAATAAAATTACTATTCTACCGACAACAAATTAAAAAAGAAAAATTTATCTGGAAAATACAGGATTCAAAATACTTTGTCTGTATTACGCCATCTTGTGTGTTACAGATAAAAAAATAATGTGCTACAGATAAAAATTTAAACCCGTCCTGTATACAAATCTCCCAAAACTTAAAAAATAAATGGAGCATCTCGTGTTATTTATAAATGCCTCCTTGGGGGGGCCTTATTGCCCCGTACTCCGTACGTACGTCTAAAGCACCTTCATCCATTGTTCAAGAAAAGGACGATCAAAATGTTTTACTATCAGATACTATCATGTAGCTTGGCCTTTGATGCTTACCTATGCCGACACATTCACCGGCTGTTGATTGACTGTCGAGAGCGAGGGATCGATCAGACTGATCGATATTGATGGATCACCGAGCCAAGAGTGCAAGATTCGGGAAGTTCCACGTCACACCGGACCTTCTTTTGTTTTCTTAATTTTCAGTGTCTCGAAGAAGCCACGTAAAGCAAAACGGCCTACACCAGCAGGAAAGATGTCCACATCACCAACTCGGAAGGAGGCGCGTATCGACGAACTCGTCGTCAGCCAGCTGCCACGGCCCACGCTCTGATTGCCTTGGCGAGCGCTCCACTAGATCAGAGCGGAATCGGATAAAGGTTGTTCCGGACGCAGGCTCGCATGACGCATCTAGCGTGAATAATTCAGTGGGCAACAATAATTTCAAAATAGAGGTTTTGAAGTAATTTATTCACATTTGTTAGTATAAACTTGGACTAGCCAAACGTTAGCAATTTAAAACTAGCAGCAGGACGTAGGGCTCTTTTGGTAGAGCTTTCAGCTTTTGGTTTTTTTATTTTTATGTAAAGTAATTTTGTAATTGAAAGTGATTCTTTTTTATTTTTTAGAATAAATTTTTAAAATCAAGACAAAAAATCACTTCACAGAATCTAGCTTTTTTAAGCTCTCAATCCCTTAATTCATTTCAGAGAATCACTACACAAAATCAGACAAAAGCACTTTTTTTTGAAAAACAACGTTTAACAGAGCTCTTTTAATTCTGTCTGAGAATCAACTCTGCCAAAGGGCCTACAGTCTCCACATGTGGGTCAGCAACCTAAATGATGATTAACTAGTACTCTATCCGTTACTAAATTAATATCGTTATTAATTTATAACGTCATCTTTGACTATTTCTTATTAAAAAAATTGTTCAAATCTGTAAAATTTTAAGTGGCAAATAATTTTAGTGATAGATCAAATTATAATAAAGTATATGATATTTATAAAAAATTGAATAAAACAAATATTCAAAATTGATGTTAGAACTGAATTTAAAATGAAGGAAGTATTATATATGGTTTTAGTACAAACTTGTAATAGCCAACGTTAACAAGTCGGAGAGACTTTCAAATTCATGTGTTTGATCGACTTGGTCAGTTTGCCACGCACGCACGGCAATTATAACATCGTTTCAGCGTTTTGACCAAACGAAAGTACCTACTATATACCTCTGTCCTAAAATAAATACTAATATTTTTATTAAAAAAATTCGAATAAGATAAATGATAAATATTAATATCTAAAAGTTAAAAATAGCACTTACTTTGAGAAGGTGCGAGCATATATCACACACAGATGAACAATTTAAAAATAGAGAAACTATTCAAATTCACGTGTCGGATCACTACCAGAAAACAGAGTTTTCCCCGGTGCCTTCAACCCTCACGAAAATAGGTAAAACCGCTGCAAAAATTATTCCCGTTAACCAATGGACTTGATCAGTTTGCCACTCGCGCACGGCAGTTATAATATCCTTTTTAGCGTCTTGACCATACGTATACTTGACTGGTCCACCGTGGTTAGTCAAAGACCAGCATCCACGAATGACTAAAGTTTATAAAACCGGTCAAAACCGGCCGGTTTTCTGTGAAATCGGTCCGGTTCGGTTTAGAGGATCGACCGATTTTTGATTTAATATATTTTAAAATTTTAAAAATTCAAAAAATTTGAAAATCCAAAAACCGCTCGAACCGATTTGATTTCAAATTAAAAACGATAAACCGAAAAAACAACCGATAAACTGAAAAAGCCAGCCGGTAAACCGGAAAAAATCAGTCGGTTTTCTCTCAAAAATTTAATTTTCAAATTTATCCGATTTTTATGGTTTACTGTAGAGATTTTTCTGATTTTGTTGAATACCGACCAAACCTCCGAACGGCGGTTTTGACGCCTAACCGGTTTCTTAGCATATATCATTGCCCATAGGCTTCTAGCAGTTTCTATTTAGTTAGTTTTTATACTCCTATCTAGATTAACACTTGGAAGTTTCTGTTTGGTTTGCTTTTATATTTTTTTAATTTTTTTAAATAAGATGAATAATCAAATATTGATTTTTAAATGTTAAAAATAATATTTGTTTTGGGATAGAAGGAGAGGAGAACCGAGACAGCTAGTTTACTTTCTTCTGGAAACCGAACTCTCCCAGCTATGCCGTGTATACATGTGTCCAGCGAGAAATTAAGAATCATTCTATTTTGCAAGAGCGGTAGGTACTCGGCATCACTCAGATCAGACACAGGAAAAATACATCAAGGTAGGCAAACAATTCTCCATTTAAATTGTTTGTGAAGTGACAGCTAAATTATGTTAATCCTGGCCAGTGAGAGAGCTTCCAGGTTCGTGACATTAATTCATCGCCGTGATTCAAAAGCTTGAGGTTGTCTCTCGCGGTTTGGGTTGCAGAGTTTGTACTACTTCCTGGCCAAAGTTCTATTTTCGTCTTTTATATTTGTCACGAGGGGTGGAGTTTGTAATATTTGTAAGGCAAAAAAGCTAGAATTCGCACGCAACGCTCCGATCCAATCCACTTGGCCGCAGAGTTTTCGACGTTACAGAACTTCTATTCTTATCCATGGCTGGCTATTCACATCAGTGAAAGCATTATACTTCTTCTGTCTCAAAATAAATATCGTTTTAAATTTTTAAACTTTTTCGATCATTTGTTTTATTCAAAACTGTTTTTTAAAAAATATTTATTTTATTGTAAACCGATTCATTATTAAAACTATTTTAAATTTGACTTGTTTATTTTTTTATTTTTGAAAAAAATTTAATAAAAACGAATAGTCAAATATTAATTTTAAAAAATTAAAAATGACACTTATTTTGAAACAGAAAGAGTAATTACTTTAGAAACTGAGAGAGTAATTACTTTAGGGTGTGACGAAAGCGACTGCCAGGCATGATTGATCTCGAGCTGCCAATTACACATCTGCCAATTACACATTCTAGAATGCCACGTACTAGTGAACAGGGCAAGCACTAATGAATTTTCGCTCACAAGTTCGTTCCAGACATGATGAACATGCATGCGCAGCTGCAAAAATTTTTGCGAATATAATACTCAGCTAGCTAAATATATCCATTGTTCCGCGTACGTGTATGGAGCACAGTGAGATGCTCTTTAAAACCGTCTCCATTCTGAATTGTACCCCAGCCTAACCGATCGGTCGCCGTGTAGAAAAAGCAACCGGCCGGCGGTTAGGTGCCGCTATTGGGACCATCTTGCAGAATTTGCATTTCGATTAACATGCACGGAGTACTGCTCCATTTTAAATATAAGTATTTTTAAATTTAATCAAAGTCAAATTTTTATCACTTTAATCATTAATAATGTTTTATTATATAAAAATTATATTTTTTAAATTTATCATAAAATAAATTTTTATAAAAAATAAAAATTTTACATTAAAGATTATATAATTTGCTTAGATATTATTAATAAAACATAAAAATACTTATATTTTAGAAGGAGCAGAGTCAAATCAACGAGGAGGAGCCGCGTGCCGAGTGCCGACGAACTCGTCAGCCTGCCACGCGCGCACAGCAGTTCCCCGGCAGCCCGCTTGGTTGGCTCACCTTGTCCTTGCCACCAGACCAGATAGGAACGTTGCTGTAACCCGAACGAACGGCCCATGCATGCGCATGCATCAGGCATGGCGTGCGAGCGAACATGCCGGCCGGCTATTCGCCGGTGGATCAGTCGTGCAGGACTCCGGCAGTGGACGAAGGATACGCGTCGCTTTTAATCAGCCGCTATTTGTGCCTTGGAAGGAAGACATGCGTTACAAGTTGCAACGACCTAAAGTATCTTGGCCTGAACGAGCGAGCGGCTTCACTTATCACCTCATGCACTGTCGGCACAGGCGTGCAGTGCACCGCAACTGCTGCGAGACGGCGCGCACGCCGGCTGACTCGAAAAGCTAGCCAGGTAGAGAGAGCCCGCCGGCAGTTGCATCGATCGGCATCCTAAAATACATCAATTTGAAAAGGATAAAGTCTAATTTACTCCTCTCAAATATAGAACTATGATTTGTGGGTACTGAACTACCAATGAGTGAAGACTACTTTATTTATCATATTAATGGAGATTTAATTTGTTTTAAAGAGCTTTAGGTCGATCGACTAACTAAAAATTATAAGTAGCAAACTTGTGAAATCGTAAACTCAATATGCATGCCTAGTTCTACTGTTCTACATGCAGATATAGATATTTATACTGATGAGAAAGATAGTTACTTTACACACTGAATATGATTGCCGTTTTCATGTGGCGATAATCCCATGCTAGTTGTAATAAATATATAGTTTTGTAGTTGTGCTAGCAGCAAATCAACTTGTGCTGTTTTAATTGTATTCAACAAAAACAAAAAAAAAACTTGTGCTGTTTTAATGCCCTATCGATTTGATCCGTTTTGGGTCGTTCTGCACTACGCTGGTTCTCTTTGCTCGTAAACCTGCTACGTAATTGTCAAACCGATCTGATCCGTTTTGAGTGCCGGCTTCACAGGTCAAAATGACCATTCGCCGTTCTGGAATAGCGACCAGTTCCCCGATCCAGCTGCCTGCCTTATATCTGGATCAGCTCAACTAGAACAGTAACGACTTTTAACAAAAGTTACCTACTGTAGTTCGATTGGCTGAACTGGACGATCAAGCGGTGTCCGGTTCCTCTGCATTTTAGGGGGAAAAAAAATAGAACTATGGAGACGTAACAGACAATATGAGACGTGATGGTTAGGTAGCAATATTTTTCAGTTTATGACGCTGTATCAATAAAATCCAATGATTTTAGATCAGATGGTTGAAAATTGAGCAAATTTCGAAAGCATTGCCGGTCTAAATTTTGAGCGGAAATGCATGTGACCCCCTTTCCAAGCGTGACAAACTAGCACGCCGCTGCGAAACAGAATCCATTGGTGCGTGATGCTTTATATAAGCTGTGATTTCTTTTCTTGGCATGTTATACAGATCAGCCAATAGGACCCCAAAAAGGTTGCAGAAAAAATCCGGCAAGCTACCACACAAGTTAAACTAGATCTACTCATCAATTAAGAGTGGAGAAATTACACTTCGAATCATGTCAAATGAAATTAAAAATAGTACACCTACTTGATGTTATTGATACATTTTCTTTTTATTCTGGCATACGTCCTGCGTTTTCATTTCAAGTTTGTTGAATATTATACACCTAGAAACAAATTTCATGAGGTAGATATATAGTGTCTTCGCACTTTTCATTTTGATAAAATTTGAAAAATTTCGGAGCTTTCAGCCAAAGTTCATTAAAAGGCCAAATTCCGGTCCTACCAGTCACATAAGTGGGGGCCACTTTTCCTTTATTTCCTAAAAAAAGAAAGAAGTGACGACCGACTGATTGACCCAGCCACAGGGAGCAAGACAACTGCTGCCCGCTTAGACCACGGAGATTATTAATTTTATCACCCGAGCCGAGCCTTTATTAATACCCCAGCCGAGCCTTGAAGCAAGTGTTTACCGCGCTACCTAGCAGGTGCACCAGCCATGCATTTTTACAGCCAATATACATGAAGTGCACCGGTGGCGCTGGCGGCTGCAAGTTGGCACGCGCGCTCGCCGCGGCGGCGCCCTCTGCCCTCCGGCAAGAGCGTAACCTTGCAGTTACAGGTGGCTCCTTAGATCGTCGCTGCACCAAGATCTGCGCTACCTAACTAGGTACTACATGATACTGCTACTGTATGATCATTGTTGAAAATTTTATTCTTAATTGCACGATTATATTACTGCATCCAAGATTCCATTAAGTTCTTGGTTCACTACCTGCTCTGCTATATTCGATAAGCTTGTTTTATTGAATCCAACGATACCAAAATTCATGGAGGTTTTGATCATGCATACATATATGCGTCGAGTTGAAACCACTCCATTTTGCAGGATCTCAGGTTGAATTTAACTGGTGGCTGGTACTCATCAATCATAAAGAAAAAGTTGCACCAAAGGTGCCATAACTCCATGAGCAAATTTGCCCTTTTGTTCATGAGATGACAATTGATACAACTCTATCAAATTTGGGCAATGAGATTACTGGCCGGTTGTTGCGTAAGCTTCAGCGTGACTCAAGAGGATGAGAGAAGAGAAGCCTCCGGCGAACGCTTGTTGATTTTATCTGAGTACTTTGTTGGCCTTGGTTGCGCTTTATTTGTTGTAAATACTTCGGGCCACGTCATTTGACGGCGAGGATGCCTTTAAATACGGCACCCGGGGCTTGATCAGTCTCCACACTCATCGATCCTCACCACGCCAAACCAAATCAAGCGCCCTTTGCCGTCTCGAGCTGAAAATCCGGCGGGCCGGCGCTTCATCGGTCGTTACACCACCATGGCCAGCATTCAGGTACGTATCAAATTTGTTTTCCAATAAGCTGCTGGTTTTTGTCGTGCAAGAAACAAAGTGCATGCATCACCAACGTTCTTTCTTCGTCGCGTCCGTTGTTACACTGCGTGGAACGTCTATCACATCGTTTTTTATGGACCACCCGCACCCCTTGTTGAACTTGCATGACGACCAGGACGTGGTCTTCGACGTGAACACCATCGGCTGGGCTCCGTTCGGCTCCGGCACGGCGCTGTCTCTGCACGACGAGGACCACCCGGAGAGGCTCCCCAAGGCGGGCGTCGGGCATGGCCACAGGCCGAGCGGCCGGTACGTCGTCGCGGCGGGGCGCGCCAGCGAGGACCACGGCCTGTGCCAAGCGATCACTCCCGGCGCGCTCAAGCCCCGCGTCACGTACCGTGTCGCCGGGTGGGTCAACGTCGCCGCGGCGGAGGGGAGCCAGCACGCGGTGCACGTCAGCATCCGCCTGGACGACGGCCGTCGCGTCGTGGACAGCGGGGCCGTGTGCGCCGAGCCGGGCAGGTGGGCGGAGCTCAAAGGCGCGTTCCGGCTCAGGGAGACACCCCGCTGCGCGGCCGTTCATGTGCATGGGGCGCCGCCCGGCGTCGACATGTTGGTGATGGACCTCCGGATCATTGCCACGGACCGCAAAGCACGGTTCATGGACCTCAGGAAGAAGACTGATAAGGTGAGCAACGAAAACGATCATCGCCTGATGGCTGTTATCAAGCTAACAAAGCCTACTCCAAAGTCCAAACTATGTTTTTTTTCCCTTTCCCTTCTATTCTGCTTTGAACGAACAGCAGTACGGTAAGATAACAGTACAAATACTGGCACTCCGGTGACAACGTACGCACGGTAACAGAAGTTTATTTTAGACGAAACGCATTCTAACAATTAACAAAAAGTAGTGTTAATAAGAAGCAATATGTACGTATATATAATTACGTATTGGAATGACTAGAAACCGGGGGCCAAGAGGCAAGTTACGGCAACTTTATCAATTATATAGAATAAAATATTCATCATACTGTAGTACTCCAGTTATTGGCATTTTGCACATTGCGTTCCGAAACACGGCCTACACGCAGCTCTTTGGTAATATTATAAGTACCGTACATGACTTAACCATCCTCCAAACCGAGGTGCACCAAATGTAGAAGTTTGATCAACTGGTTTTTCACCATTGCTTTCAAGAGTGAGTCAGCAAATATTATTAAATCAGAATAGGTGTAGTGACACTTACTTCCGTTTTTAAATTGATGCTGCAGTTAAATTTTACAATCAACTTTGATCATTCGTTTTATTAAAAAAATTGTTTGAGTATGTAAACTTTTAAGTTGTGACTCAAATAACTCTAATGATACATCAAATTATGTCAAAATATATAAATTTTATCAAATTTTTTAAATAAAATAAATAATCAAAGTTAAATTTAAAAGTGAATTAAAAAAACGGAGGGAGTATCACTTTGTCACTTGTTAAAACTTTAGGCATAAATACAAGTGCGCATCACACAGAAAGACGACGCAGTTGGCGCCTGGCGGAGTCTAGTAGTTAGTATTCGATCAACTGGTGCCATTTGTCAAGGTTGCCACGTAGTAATCACAGTTAACAAGCGGAGCAAACGACACCATTATCCTTCTGGACCTGCCACGACGGGGACTTCCGTGGCACCACGCGATATGACCACCGCCCGTGAAATGGAGACAGCGTATGTGTTTCTACAAGCTAAGCTCAGCTAATTAGTGATGGGGACACCGCTTTTTTAAAAAAAATATTCCCGGATCACTTTCTACCAGTCAAGGAATCACTATCATCCTTGAAGTTGAAACGCCGGCCGTGCTGTTTGCAGGTGCGCAAGCGTGACGTGGTCCTGACCTTCGGCGGGGTCTCCGGCGCATCGCCGTCGAACATGTCAGGGGCTTCCATCCACGTGGTCCAGATGGACAGCGGCTTCCCGTTGGGCAGCTGCATCAACTGCCAGGTGATCCAGGACCCGGCGTTCGTGGACTTCTTCACCAACAACTTCGACTGGGCCGTCTTCGAGAACGAGCTCAAGTGGTACTGGACGGAGGCGCAGCGCGGGCAGCTCAACTACGCCGACGCGGACCGGCTGCTCGACTTCTGCGACCGCGCGGGGAAGCCCGTGCGGGGACACTGCATCTTCTGGGCGGTCGACGGCGACGTGCAGCAGTGGATCAAGGACATCGGCCACGACCGCGCCCAGCTCATGGCGGCGGTGCAGGGCCGCCTCCGCGGCCTCCTCTCCCGCTACGCCGGCCGGTTCCCGCACTACGACGTCAACAACGAGATGTTGCACGGGCGGTTCTTCCGGGACCGGCTCGGCGAGGACGCGGCGGCGCTCATGTTCCGCGAGACGGCGCGCCTGGACCCGGGCGCCGCGCTCTTCGTCAACGACTACAACGTTGAGTGCGGCAACGACCCCAGCGCCACTCCGGAGAAGTACATCGAGCAGATCCGTGACCTCCAGAGCCGTGGCGCGCAGGTCGGCGGCATCGGGCTGCAGGGCCACATTACCCACCCTGTCGGGGAGGTCATCTGCGACGCGCTCGACAAGCTCGCCACCACCGACCTGCCCGTCTGGATCACCGAGCTCGACGTGTGCGAGCCTGACGAGGATCTCCGCGCCGACGACCTCGAGGTGGTGCTGCGCGAGGTGTACGCGCACCCGGCCGTGCAGGGCGTCATGCTCTGGGGGTTCATGCAGGGGCACATGTGGCGCAAGGACGCATACCTCGTCAACTCCAACGGCGTTGTCAACGACGCCGGGCAGAGGTTCGTTGAGCTCCGAAGGGAGTGGACGTCAGAGGCGCGCGGCCTCGTCGACTGCAGTGGACAGTTCAAATTCAGGGGGTTCCACGGGACTTACGTGGTGCAGGTCACGACGGCGACGGGGAAGATGATCAAGACATTCACTGTTGACAAAGGGGACGCACCACTCGTGCTTGACATGATGGATCTATAAAACTTAGTTTCAATACTTAGGGTCGGTCCGAAGAATTTGGTGGCCCGGTGCAAACTGAAAAATGGAAACCCATTGATAAGAAATATAATAGCAAAAAAATTTAATTCAACTATCTTACTTTACTCATCACAAAATTTCAATACCGTTAACAGTGACATACTCCATCTGTTTTTTAATTGCTGCTGTTGATTTTTAAATTTAACTTTGATTATTCATCTTATTGAAAAAAATTTAATATATTTTATATATTTTGATATAATTTGATTTATCAGTTATTTGAATCACAATTTAAAATTTTACATATTTAAATATTTTTTTAATAAGATGAATGATCAAAGTCGATCGTAAAAGTCAACCGCGACATCAATTTAAAAATGAAATATTAATAACTATCCTTTCATATTCTATTACTTGTTATCCTAGAATTCATAATTTTTTTTCCATTTAGTACTGGTCATCCTTGCTAACTAATACATTTTTTTATATTCCTAAAATATTCATATCATCTATTTCTCTCATATTTGTTTTCAGTAATCTCACTTTTTTCATCTTCTTACCTCATCTCCACACTCAAAATGACAAATAAAAGTAGAGTGAGTAGTATAAATATGGCTCAAAACTAGTATAAATATCATCTCGAAAATTCAAAACCATACGCTTCTTTTTTTTCTTCTTTTCTCACTGCCAGATGTATGCTTTTAACTGGATGGCATCTAAAATTGAAAACAAAACCATCCAATCAATGAGTGGCACTTGGCCATGTATACTTAGCAGTACGAGTTGGTTGAGAAACGCTAGGGGCTGAGCGAGGCCTTGACTGGCGCCTGTTGCTACCGCAAGACTCGAAACCAATTGACATGCAGGGGGCTGGAATTCCCTGGAGGCGATGGACGACGGTGCAGCCATAGCTGGGTAGTTGTAACGGACTAAAATTCAACATTTTTAGAATATTAAAATTTTGAATTTTTTAAATACATTTTACAATTTAGAGTAGAATAATTTTTTTTAAAATAAAATACTAAGATTGTATTTCATTTCATGCCATTGTATAGTATTTTATTTTTTATTCAAATAAAATTTTGCAATAGAAATCTAACAATTATATAAAATATAAAAATAAAAAGAAGCAAAAGAACTAAAAAAATAAATAAAGAAATAAAAAAGAAAATCTCAAAAACTCTCCCCTGAGCTTCTCTCCCTCCCTTTCTCCTCCCTCCCCCCCCCCCCCCGGTCTCGCCAGCCCAACTTCCTGCGCGGGCCAACTCCATGCTAGCCCACAAGGCCCAACCGCACACCAACCTCTCTTTTCATTGACACGCGGGGCCCTTGCGTCATCTTCAACAACCAGCCGGTTTCCCAAGGAGCTCGTGCCGCTGCCTCCGAATCCTCCGGGACATCACCCCAATCTCACCCAACTACACTCCGATTCCACTAGAGACTCGACCACAACGTCGCCCCCGACGCGGCTGCCCCCTCCCCAATAAAAGTAGCCGACCCTCGACCTCTCTCTCTCTCATCCCAAAACTCGAACACCTGGCCCTCACCGATGCGCAGCCTCCCGAAGTCGCCGCAGCCCAAGCCAACCCCGTGCCGAGCTCGCCTGCACTGCACCGCCCATGCCCAGCCAGTTCCCGTCGTGCGTCGCCGCCTGGAGGAGCCCCGCGACGTCGCCGAAGTCCTGAGCCGCCACCCCGTCGACGAGACCCCA
>BCLH01000719.1:0-20818 GCA_001602315.1 Zoysia pacifica
CAGAAATTTCTACACGAGAAACATGTACACAAGTTTCAATTTTGAAATTTCCTTCATGC
The DNA here is from genome assembly GCA_001602315.1 of Zoysia pacifica. NCBI lineage: Eukaryota > Viridiplantae > Streptophyta > Magnoliopsida > Poales > Poaceae > Zoysia > Zoysia pacifica. Next base: position 60 of record BCLH01000719.1, read on the forward strand.
TGATCAAATCTAGACCCAGATGAGCATGGTCTAACTATGATATTAAGTATGATGCTCGCTTTTAACAGTAATGTGAGGGAAGGTGTACTTTCTAAAATAACAACTAGCTTTTAATAGTAGTGTGAGGGAAGGTAACTGATAAAAGAGAAGTAGAAAACTTACTGAAAATGACGAGCTGAAAACTTATCATGATTCTTACTACTTGAAACAACTTTTTTCCCTCTTCACAAAGCAGTGCACCTAGATAAAAAAAGACATGATATAGAAACATTAAATACAGAGCAACATGATTAAAATAAACTTGCAGAACAGAATGAACAGTGGACTTGCAGAACAGAACAGAACAGAAAGAGGGATTACTAGAAATTTTCACAAGTCTCCCTCATCACCATCATCAATTATATTGCCTGCAATATTATGCTCATTGCTTTCTTCGGACCTAATCTAGTACTGGAGACAGATTAGAGCTTCAACAGTATCACTAGCCAAACTGCTCCTATAATCACTAATGACTCTTTCTCCAGTACAAAAAGCTGATTCTGATGCTACTGTAGAAGCAAGAAGCAGGTATGACTAATATATCACGGGCCATATGAGCAAGTGTAGGATATTTCGTGGAATATACTTTCCAATATTCAAGGATGTCAAAGGAACCTTTGACTGGCACAGTTTCTTCACTCAAGTACTCTTCAAGCTCACTAATTGTCTTTGATTGGTGTGTATTCTGGACCTAACCCCAATCTGCACAAGGATCATCCTCATCGACATTTATCACATCTTTATTGCTCGATTTTGCATTCCTAGTGAGTGAATCAACCATTTGCAGAGCATACTCTTCAAAGAGCTCACCAAAGGTTCGCTCTATTTTGGAGAGATAAACCGTTCCCATATTGCTAAAACCATGTTTCAACCGAAAGTCAAGAAAGCCAAGCTTAAATCTAGGATCGAGAATAACAGGAACACATATCTTTAAGAATAACAGATCCCAATATTTTTTAAACTTCTTCTTTATTTCATTCACCATCGAGACAATCACAGGCTCTGAGCTTGATGCCTTTTTTTCCAACATTTTTTTGACTTCTCACAATTGATGAAAATATAAGTTTATGGTTGAATAATGAGAAACTGACATCACTTTAGTTGCATGGCTGAATACTTTCAACATAGTGCAAAGCTTTTTGGACAGATTCTATTTTTCAACTGACGGCTCATGCACATATTGAGGATCCTCTTTGGCCAATCCTTCAAATACTCTTTGATAATCAGCTGCTGATTTGAGCATTTTATATGTAGAATTTTATCTTGTATCAACATCAAGAATAGGGCGCTCTAAAAAGGATACACCTACTCGAGGGATAATTTTCTCAAACCGCTCCTTTCGGGCTGGTGAGCTCCTTACATATTTTACGCTCTCTCTTATATTGTCAACAACCCCAACTATAGCCTTAAAACCTTCTTGAGCTATTATATTTAAAACATGAGCAGCACAACGATAATGAAGCAAATCCCCTTCATGCAATAACAAAGACTTGGCTACAAGATTGCCTTTCAAAGAATCCACAAAATTGTCATTTGTTGTTGCATTGTCTAATGTTATCGCAAAAACTTTTTCTTCAATGTTCCAATCTTGAATGGTTACTAACATAGCATTGAACAAGCTTATCCCATTGTGTGGTGTTTCTATTGATGTGAACTTAATGATTTTTTTGTGAATTTTCCAACTTGCATCAATGAAGTGACAGGTGACACAAGTATCCAAGATTTTGGTTGGAAGTCCACAAATCAGCAGTTAGAGAAAATCTACAATTCATTCTGTCTATCGTATTTCTTAGGGCTGCCATCCTTTGCTCATATGTGCTAACACAATATTTCTTTATAGTAGTCCTAGACACATGTTTAAACCAAGGGTTCAAGGTAGAAACAAAGCTTCTGAACCTAAGGTATTCAATCAAGCTGAATGGAAGCTCATGAACGACAATCAGCTTAACAAGCTCATCTTTAGATTTTTTTTTGATCAAATTTCCAATTTTTTAAAAAACCTCATTTGATGGTAGGTTGTCAACACTCATTTGGACAATCATGTTATTTATTTGTGCCCTTCCATCACAAATTTTTAAGTGCCTAAGACAGCCACTTGTACCAAATTTGCTTTAAATAATTTATAACAGTGAATGTATTTAGCTTCTATGAGAGTCTGGCCATTGTAAACAGGTTCAAAATCTTTCTATATTTTTGACTTAAGTTTTATTTTTCTGCTTTGACGAGAAAATTCTAAAATAGACATATTAATAGGAAGCGTTTTGTAAATAACAGCTAAACATATTTAGACAACAGCTAAATATATTTATGTAAACAATAGAAAACAACGATATACAACAGAAAACATATTCCAAACAGAGTAAACAACAGGAAACATATTTGGACAATATGTTACCTTGAGAGAGAGATTTCTGCAATGGAGCTGTAGATGGAGATGCAATTTTTGGTGATAACATAAGTCTAATTCCAAATGACTTCACCCCTACTGATGTCGCCATCGGTTATTTAAATTTCTTTGCACCGTGTATATTTGCTCGTTGGGTCTGCTTAGACCATTCAATGTAAAACATAATCAGGAGATTATTGGGCATCAAGATTATACAAAAGAAGCACTAAAAATTATTAGGCTACACTTTAGAAGCTACACTTCAGTATATCTCATCTGATGCTGAAAGTAGGTATTATGAATAACAAGATGGTCAAAACAAATATAAGATAATGAAAAAACCAACACAAACGGAGATCTGTACAAAACTAAATCAACGTGATTATCTTGAACCCGAGGGAATCCTCACAGTCAGGATTGGTTGCCGTGCCGCTGCTAAAAATGGCTGCCTGTTGAGAGGCTTGGTTGCCCTCTTCTGATGATTTGGTCGCTAGATCTTGGGCGGGTACAAGAGGACGCGGGGTCGAAGTAGAAGGACGCGCCGATGATGGAGAACAGTGCGGAATCGAAGCAGGAGGACGCGCCGTTGACGCCGATGATGGAGAACGCGATGTCGAAGACGTTGGTCGAGGCGAGGCTGAGGTCTTCGTGCGCAGCGCCGAAGGGCGTACCCTTGATAATAGAGGTCGAGACGGCGCTGTAGGATTCGCCGTCGGCGCTATGGCTTGGGTGCTGACGTGCGGCGGCTAGGTGCGGGAGTGCGGCGCCGCAGGGATGGCCGCTTGGAGCCGCTTTGCGGTAGCGGGCTACGGCACGGACGTGAAGTGGGCTGCGGCGCGGACCAAACCTAGCGGCTTTGCAGCCAGACCTGCGCCACTTGCAGGCCTAACAAACACTGATCAAAAGGCCCCCATATTAAAAAAAAATTGCGGCAACGGCCAGCCGTCCGTGCACTTGATCCGTTGGCATCGTTGGTGTCCTCAGCTGAGATCGATTGCCAAAAATCCGCGTTTTCGTCGTCCCCAACGCACAAGTGCACAAGTGCAGCGCGTCGTCATGGATGACGGATCGCCCCGGACGCACAAGTGCAGCGCCTCGCCATGGATGATGGGTCGATCGCGCGCTGTAGCTCTCCGCGGCGTCTCTTTCTGCGTGTTCAGTGAGCCGGAGGAGGCGTGCGCCAGGCGCGTGGTGGCCGGTGCCGACGCCGGCTCGGCCGGGCGCTCCCGCGAGGGACCCGACGGCGATGCCGCGATGCGACCGCTCGTGCGTCGGCAACAGCTAGCGTATCCTGCCTGTACGAAATGGGAGTACGAGTAGTATCTATGTCGAACATCACGTATTCATGTGTGCGTATATAATATATCTGCATCTTTATAAGAAAAAACACCTTTAATTTCGAACGGAAAATCACTTGTATGGTAGTACCGAATTTTAGTACACTGTGGTAGCTAAAAGAGTTAAGATGGCATCGCAAGTTTCCATGAAAAAACAGATGGCATCGCAGGCGAATTTTTATCTTGCGTGGGCTCAGATGGCATCGCTAGTAGAGTCGTTTATTTTCCTGAACTTTTCGTACAAAGTAAATCTCATCCCCCAATTAGAGACGTGTTCGTCAAAAGAAGGCTTGCAAGTTCGATGTGACCACTCTATCAGTGGAACCAAAAGCAACCTAATTAAACTGCCCATTCTTCACAGCTCGTAATAGCACAAAGACTTATCTTCATAACTGATATGCAACCGAGTCTTACAGGCAATTAGGTCTGAAAATATAACAAGGCTAACATACAGAGGGTTAGCGTAAGGTAGGGACTCTCCATATCCTGCTTTGTGGAATCGAAGCCTCTGTCACTATTCTAAGCCAAATTCTTATCATGCACTTCAGCCTAAAACGACATCACAAGATAACTTTACATCCGTGTGTCCATTTTCACTTTCCCAAGTATCATGAACAGAACATATAATTTTCCTTCACTTTTGAAGAAAATAATCATGTGGAAAGCAAAAGTTCCAATCCTTTTGTTTCATTCATTGTTGCATTTGGGAACACCTGCAGCATATTGATATGTATGTAGGAGTAGTACTCCCTTCAATTTTTAATTTAAATGTCATGTTAGGATTCAAAAACTTATTCCACAATCTATGTTATACTTACTTTGCAATATAATTCTCTCTGTTCAATACATATCTATCTTTATTTCCTTTACTCTCTATTTCTATGCATCACATTTTTTTCACTGCTTAATTCCTATGCGCATGAGTCATGGACTTTTGATCGCCAAAGCAAATCCCATTCCAATGTAGTGAAGTAGTAGGCCAAAAGAGCACTAAAGAAAAGGACGCAAGAAAGAACCGAATCACCATTCTAAAAGCCTTGTTGATGAATGATGACAAATATATCTAAGGCTAGATTATATATAACCTCGAGAACAAGATAATTTTTATAGTGTTAATGTGACAGAATCCAAGGATTTTTACCATCCTAAAGCAGTGCTCCTGTCAATGTATGTCATTGTTGGGTAGAGCACGTACTACGCTACTCTTTCAACATCTCAAGGGTATAAACCAAGCAGCCCGTATTTGTAGGGTGCAAAACAGTATTCTGCGTGTATACATCAAGCTGTCTCATCAAAATTTAAAGTCCTAAATGACACAATAAATGAATTTTGAAAAAAAAAATGAGCATCAATTCTTCCCACCAATCTATTCTTATCGCGGTTGTCAATTCTCATTACCAGCAGATTCAAGGACACATCCGAAATAATGCATCAGGTCTTGCATCCGCAGTGATGGAATGGAACACCGTCTACTAACCTCACAGCTAGAAGCACCGCGGCCGCAGAGGATCCGAACAACCCCGCGCCCTGCGGAGCACCCGCCAATAAAGAAGCGCGCGCCTCCTCCGCGGCTCCTCCAACACTGCTCGAGTTGCTGAGCTGCGAGAGCGCGCCCACACGCGGAGCGGGAAACAGAGATGCCAATGGAGAGGTCAGTGTCGTGCGCGGAGAGGGGCGCCAAGTACGGCGGCGGCGGCCCGGGCGCCGACCTCCGTAGCTACAGCGCCTCCTATGCGCCGCGGGTGGCGCTGCCCAGCAAAGTGAGCCGCGCGCGGAGCACCACCAGCGCTTGGTCGCGCCCGGCCCCGCCCGCCGGCGCTGGCGCCGTGCGGCGGAGCGGGAGCGTGAAGCCCGTCTCCGGCGTGAACCTGCGGTCCTACAGCGCCTCGTACGCGGCGTCCTACGGCCCCACCCTCGACTGCGGAGGGCAGCTGAAGCGGTCCGGCAGCGTGACCAACTGGTCGGCGTCCTGCCGCCGGTCCGTGAACCTCAGGGGCTACACCCCGTCCTTCGCCACGCTGGACGACACCGCCGCCCCGCCCGCGGCGCCGGTGAAGAAGGGGATCGACGACGCCGAGCTGCGGCGAAAGAAGCGGTTGGCGGTGTACAAGGTGTACGACGTGGAAGGCCGGCTGCGGAGCTCCGTGCGCCGCGGCGTCGGGTGGATCAAGAGCAGGTGCTCGCGCGTCGTGTACGGATGGTGGTGATCGGCCGGCCGGCTTCCTCCCTGCTCCGTCGGTCAGAGACTCAGGACTACGTACAGTACTATGCGTTCAGCTCAGGTGTCCATTTCTTTGTTGCCACTTGATCCTTGTTTTAGGGGTTCTTGGACTTAGGGATTTTCTACGTCTAGGAGATTTGGTCGCGTATTGGCATGAGCAGTGCTTCTCTTGGAGTTTCTGTGATCGTTGGGATGACAGAATCCGAGAGAGAGCTTGAGCCTGTTGTGCCCTTGTACATATGATATCTCGAGTGTACCATCTTTTTTTAGAGTATTATTTTGAGTGTACCATCTTGTCATGTAATTTAGTCCAGGTACTTACATATAGAATAAGACTTTGTTTATATGTGATGTTAATATTTACTAACTAATCGGATTAATCACGTCGTCGTCTTTCTATTGATACCTAGGTGACTCCAATTCCATGGCCCGTATCTCTTCGTTTCCAAGCGAAAATGGCAAAACAGTGTGAACTCTCTGTCATCCTCTGCTCTGTTCTGATAGAAGCGTCTCCCTTGGTTGTTGCTTGTGTTACGGAGAAAGTGGACAACTGCCGACTCGAGTTGGGGCCGCCCTTGGCGGATCCGCTCTGGCGACGTCTCTGTAGTCTGGACTCGCCTCCTCTTGAATTGAACCACGTAGCATGGCATGGCAGCTGGTGGTGAGCCCAGATAATATCATAGGAGTATCAAACAGACAGAACACTTTGATGCTGGGTTATTGTTATAGTGCACTGAACTTTCAGTAGAGCTTGATCGTTGTTCGCTCGAAGCATAAATTTTTTCACCAGCTAGCTTAGTGCTGAGTAAAATTCTCTCTCTCTCTCTCTCTCTCTCTGCGCCCCATGGTGTTGATACCGACTGAACAAAAGATTATACTCTACTCGCTGCTCTTCCACTTCTCTTCACTTTTCAGAGAAATCTGAACACGCTGCGTCGTCCGTTTCCTTCTGTCTCACCTGCCTGCGTGGTTCCACTCGAAGCAGAGCAAGCATCCCACACGAAACGGGCGTCGCACCTGTAATCCGACGATTGCTCGTCGGAGACTCGGTAGGGGTCCCCTCCGTTCATCCTCGCCGGAGCGTTGCTTGCGCGGACGGCAACGCCTCCTCTGCGCTACCCAGGACGCCACTAGCTCGTCACTACCGAACACACAGGAGCACGTACGGTCTCTTCATTAGTGCGCATCGTTTTCCCGGATCGGCCTTCCCCTTTCGCCTTAACAGCGGGCGGCCACCGTTTTCTTCTCGATGACGGCGGGCGGGCGGGCAGGCGTGTAGCTGGTTTTGCAGCGAGCCAGAGACTGAAGAGTGACGTTGACAGTGGACGTTGAGCCGACTTGGCCCGTGGTCGGGGCAGACCGATCGTCAGGGGTCTGGTAAATGGGCTCTTCTAGGTGTGAGTTAAATGGATGAAATCAAATGCTTGTTTACTGCACGTCTTTGTTGTAAAAATGACCTCTCTGTTCAGTCTTCTGTCAGGATTACTGTCAGAATTTAATAACTAAAAAAGGATTAGTATCACAAAAGGGGTAAAATGACCTCACCCTCATTTTCTTGGAAGGATAATTGGATAACAATTAGATACTCGTTGACTCTTTAGCACACCACTTGTGTTAGCAGAACATTGCGTGATATCGACCGCACTTTGTCGTGCAGCTAGCGCCTGGTCTACCTCTCTGGATGATGCTGAAACAGTGTCCGTAAACCTGGTCGAGGCCTCCCCGACGTACACCTGGTCGAGGTCCTGTCGCGTGATCGAGGTTGGGTTGATACAGCAGCGTGCACCTTCATTGGGCTCAATCATCCAGCGGCCACGGCCTACCTCTGAATGTGACGGGGGATCCGATCCGATCCAGTGTCAACCCTTGCCGTCCATTAGATCAGTCCGTGGCCACCTGTGGTATGGGTGCCCTGTGTCCCTGTTTCCGGGCGCACCGAACGAGAGGAGCAGAGGCGGCGAGGTCCTAAACTCCTAATATCCTATGCGTCGTGCTGAAACCATCCACATTGTTCCAAGCTGTAAGTGGCCAACGGTTTCGGCGATCGGACCTGCAACTTGTGTCGTGCGCCCGTCGCGGAAGAGAGCCGAAATCCAAAGACGAAGAGAGAGAGGGATATAAAAAATCTGACGACGTTCGAGCCGGGATCATTGTCCAAAGTAGGAGTAGCAGGTAAAGTTGCAGTTTGTTAGGTCAGCGGAGGGGAGGTTTGATCACGCCGCCGCCGACGAGCTAGGGCGCTCATCGTTGGGGTGAGTTCGTGAAGTCGCCTCATCCGCGGCTGGGATGTCCCCGGGGTCAGGTGACGGAAAGGGATGGTTGATGGTTCGGCCTGGCCATGGACACCACCACAGCGGACGCGCCCTCATCACGATTCACATCCCCGGCCAAGTTGATACCAAAAAAAAAATCGCACTGTACCACAATATTATCCCTATCCACCGAAATAGCGGGAACACAGCAAACAAAAGAGGACTGTACATCTAGAACAAGTGATGAGTAGGGACGGTACTTCCTATCATTTCCCCGGATAATGATCACATTGTGCTGGCTCTATTTGGAAGTAGCAGCTTCAACTTGAATGCTTGATGGGGATCTTGACAAGGGCTAGCTCCGCGACCGGCCGTACCCGCAATAACGTGGCGGGGGTGGACGCTCGGCCGGTCGATCGGTCCGCCGTGCGAGGGAGGGAATTCATTGGGCCTCATCAGCTGCGGCCGCGATTACAGCCCACGTTGCCGCGCGTAGCTCCACACATGGTCGTGACGATGGAGGCCCTCGCCTCGCACACGGCACACATGCTTCCAACAGAGGAAACAAGCGAGCATCCACGCCACGCCACGCCACGCCACGTCGCCACCAGCCAACGCATGGTACAGTCCGCACGCGTACAGGGGCAGGCACATAGCCTTGCCACCGACACTTTGCAAGTACTACTCCGTACGTAGTACGTAGAAGTAGTTGAAGTCTAGACCAAGGGTGGGCTCTTCTGCACTGCGCTGTCCAGTAGACCGTAGTATGGTCCCGTTCCTAGAAACGCAAACAGGTTGAGGTCCATCAAGTGCCAATCAAGCAATTATAGATTCTTGACTAAATGAATCACCTTCATTAAAATTGGCGTAAATTTTCAAAAAAAAAAAAGAGACTATTTGTGCCCTTTGTAACACACAAAACTACGGCTTCCAGAGCCGCCCCACATGTTAGCGACACATTTCTTAGTTTTCGGAAATCTAGGGTAAATGAAAATGCATAGCTGACAGGTGAGGTTACATTCAAAATTTGTAGTTTTTGTGTACAAAGTGTGGTGTGCATGTGGTCGCGATTTTCTGAAAAATCAATTTAAAAGGCAATCGTTTTGTGATGCTCCTATTTGGGTGCAAGCAATCGTAGCTTTCTGAACTTTTAAGTGCCTGAGGAAATACTGCAAAATGACGCATGCTCCCACCAGCAAAAGTCAGAGGCTGCTCGCGGCTACCAAAATACAATAGCACAGCAATGTTGATCGAAATGCATGTGTCACAAACTCACGGTTAGGTAATTCTTGACAAATGGATGTACTGGATCGTACGTGGAAGAGGCGCCTTGCTTTCAATGTACGAGGTCAAGGATGACACAGGTTTTTCTACGCGGCACAGTTCAATAAACCGTATCGTCCGATTCCCAAACGGATTCGTCGGTGAGGTACATCAAGTGTAGTACCAATCAGGCAATTAAATTTGGAGAAATTCTCGAATGTTCATAACCACTCGACTTTTGACACGGCGGCATTGCCAAATTCAGTTGCTTCAAGCATATTATTCTTAGCGATTATATAGTTAACACGAGGTAAAAGTAGTACAGCTTTAATGGCACTTATCAAATACTACTCCGAATGATCACTATAGCACACGATAAAATATCTGGCCAGAGGTTGTTGCCAAATCTATTTCAAGGCTCAAGCTGCCAACAGCTAATATACGCTGCTGTTTAAATAGCTGACGCATTCCTAAACGCCCGGGAAAATCTGATTTATCAATCGCTGACAAATGACGAATGTCCCGGGAGCAAAGTCAGAGGACGATCATGACCAGCTACCCGAAAATGAAACGGCCATGCCGCTTGAAACGAATTGCAGGTGGTTGGCTCTCGTCATGCGGACGATGCATGCCGTCATGCGGACGATGCATGCCGTCATGCGGAGACGGCCGGAAATTCAAGCGTAGCTACTGCTAATTGGTGGCCACCAACTTGTTGGTGATGCTTTACCCATCACACGTCACAAACCACAGAAGCATAGAAAGGTCGCCTCTGAAAATCTGTGGTGTGCGTTGCAATACGCAGCAAATTCGCTTCAGTTTCAGGGAGTGACTTCCACCAGAATTTTCTATTGTGGTAGTTTGTTTTATAGTCGCTAGTTGTAAAGGTGCATACAAAATTTTAATACAAATTGACGAGCCCTGCTACTGTCTCAACAATCAAACGCATGCGAGAGCCCAACGCTTTTTGGCACTTCAAACGGAAATGCTCGTTACCGAGCATAATCTCGTATTCCAATTTTCATTTTTCAAAATCAATATTTTCAAGGGAAGAGCGAAATAATAATAAAGAAAAAGGACTCCAAGAAAAATCTCATTGTGCCGTACACCATGAGACTTGGCCATATGTGATAATGAAGATGGTCCCTTAAGACTTAAGAGGCTGTCTATATGTCAACATTGGGGATAAATGGATATGTCGAGTTAGCTAGGCGCACATATATGTGGACAAAATGGTGTTAAATCCACAAAATCGGAATGTCCCCGTACAATTGTGCATTATTTTGTCAACTAGAAATTAAGAACGTTGACAAGGATATATTTACAGGTGGGTTTCTAGATCAAGTTTGGAAATAAAAACTCCAAACAGTGAAAATAATAATTAAAGCCACTGGTTTCTTTATAACGAAGTATGGTGCTTAGGCTGCTTCAAGTTACCGAATGATCACAGAGAAACAAAATCGGACCCGGATAGATTCATAAGCATCTATCTATGCCAGCTCCCACCCTTCCATATTTCCAATCTCCACAAATGACTAAACACAAGTATGAATGAGCACATGATCAAGCATGACGTCTGAATAGGTCTAGCAAGGTGTTCTTACCGTGTGCACATGGGTCAAACAAATTGTTCTATACAGGATTCATGAGTCAGGCAATTTTCACTTCTATATTGCCACTTGCATTACCAAACCCGTCCATCGTCGCAACAATAAAATTCAATCTTTACCCAATTATGATGAAATGCTAGCATAAAACTGACTGCTGTGCAGGACATGATGAACACTGAAATCTGTTGTCCCATTTCCAAGACATGTTCACTGCTAGCTCAAGATCGGTACTACTAAGAAATGAGCCGAACATACATACACTTGAAGTATAACGTACAGTACAGATCGAAAATGCACTCTCTATGTTTAAAAATTGTTGTCTTGAACTAGCTACCGGTATCAATTTTAAAACGGCGAGTATCTGCGAGCACAGCTGAAAACAAATACTACTGCCTCCATTCTAAAATTTAAGTATTTTTAAATTTAAATAAAATTAAAAAAATTTAATTTCTTCTAATAATATCTAAAAAATTACATAATTTTAATATAAAAATATATTTTTTATAAAAGTTTATTTAATAATAAATTTAAAAATATAATTTTTTATATAATAAAATATTGTTAATTATATATTATTAATAATTAAAGTGATAAAAAGTTGACTTGACTAAATCTAGATTACTACGTTGGTCCTCTGCTCTAGCTACTCCCGTTACGTACCCTGTTCAGTTCCATTCGTGTACAGAAGTTCAGCCTAGAAGTTTCTCTTTCAATTCCATCCTCATGTTAAAAGTCAGGGTTGTTGGATGGACACATCAAGTAAATGTTTCTGACAAAACACGAGCTCTACCTGAACGAACAGTGAGGCACGCTCGAAAACGAAAACAAGTCTCGTCGATCAATCTCGTCGCTCAACCAATAATTTCAACCAGCATTTCCAATCAGTCCAGGGCATCTGTTGAGGCTTCCAGCAGTCAGCTCCCAGCCCCAAAAATATCTGACCAGCCGGCGTTGCCACATCCATTCAAGCTGCCAGGAGCTAATAACCCACCATTTAACTGACAGGACTAGTCCTTAAACGCAGAAAAGAACTAATTAAACGCTCCGTTGGATGGGGCGTGCTCTCCCGGGAGTAGTACAAGTCAGACACTGGTCACGGGCCTCATGGCTGCGGAGAGAGACGTTCATGGACGATTGATAGTATCAATCGCAGTTAGTTGATTCTTGTCAAGCGGGTGGTGTGACTTGTTGAGGAGACGACTGAGAATTCAAGCCTAACTGGTGACCACTTACATCATGCATTCCTCCCTGGAATATATCGAAGGCATATGTACACCTGCATGACTCCAAATGTTCTGAGTGATTCGCATTTTTTTTATTTATTATTTTTGACTAGGGTATAGCTTGGTTTTAGCACGAATGGCCTAAGACGATCGGGAACAAAGAATGAGAATGCGATCGTCCAGCAATGGGCCTGTTCGTTGCAGCTTTCAATTGCTGCGGCTGATTCCTTCATTGTGTACAGTAAAATTCAATAGAATTGCTGCACAGCAACAACTATAAAAATGACAAACGAACGGGTCTAATAGTAATCAGCAAGCTAGACTGCTAGAGTAACTGTGCAGAGACGGCGTGCTTGAACAATTCCAGCACGGCGTTCGTGCCGTGTGTGCTCAGGAGTCAAGCGAAACTGTTTCCTGGCGGGCCGATGGAAGAGTCAAGCGACCGGCTTGAAGATGAAGAGGCGCGCATGCACGTGCAGTGCAGCTGTTTACCTTGGCAGCACTGGACGGCTGAACATTCTTCTACTCCGTAATCTTTAATCCGTGCCTGCGTACACTTCACTCCCGTTCGAAAACGCGCGCGCTGGTACCATGACTTGTTTTCTGTATGTTCTTGATGCGGAACTTGGACGATCGGAGCAGGAAAATTTTCGTCTTCGTTGAACGTAGACGTTGCCTGACCTCACCGGACTTCCAGCTGCATGCTAAATAGCCGGAGTTACCCAGACCACCGTAGAGGTGAAAAAAGATCGAAGAAAATAAATTAAAAATTATATTAAATTAAAATCAAATCAAAATTTTATTTATTTTTAAATTAAAATTTAAGTAAAGATCGAAATAATTTGTGAAAAAATTCGCGATCTGAACTCTTTTAACACCCCTACACCTGTGTCCATGTTCGTGAGGCGAGTCTTAACTCTTAACACATGGGTCATGTGATCATGTCACGTCGACTCTTAGCGGGCTTCTAGTAGCTTCCACTCGTTAGTGCTGCTTCAACAATAACAACGACCGTGCTAGGAGCTCTTCCTGGTCGTAACCTAAATAATTACTCCTAAGCCGATATTTTCCGACACCGGAACTGGCTCTGAAAACCGACGCAAAATGTGATTAGCTCGTATAGAAATGTTTCTAAAACCGTATGCGAGAGCTTTACGCTCCGTTCGGAAGACGTTGTCGCGGCTTCCCGAGTTGATCCGGCTGCAGGGATTCTACTTGATTTTACTGTGGCAAAAATATAGGCGTAAGACAGTCGCAGCCGTAAAAATCAGATCTGAACACACCCTTGGCTACCTAAAAAAAAAAAAAGAAACATCAGATGCATGTGAGGCGAGTATTTTGGCGACCCGATCGAACATCTGCGACGTCGTAATTTGCCAAATGGATTATGGATACGCGGTCTATGACCAGAAAATATAAAATGAACTCGATCAAAAGGGATGATTGCTGTGTATTCGATCTATCCGTAAAAAATTGACATTTGCCCTCTCCCAGTCAAACAAATGGAGGGGTATAGAAGACGGCGTAGTGTGCCGACAGTGTGTAGCAAATCGCTGAGGCGAGGATCGACGTAGCCCTGACGAAACAGAAGCTTCTTTTTATGTGCCGTACGTCCATTCAAACGAAGCCATCTGCCATAATATTGCGTACTCTTTGTGGGTAATCAGCAGCTGCTAACCATTCATCATTAACCGATTATATATCGCCGTCACATGCTTCGTGTCGAGTAAACAGCAGCAGGAGGGCCCTGGACGTGGCGGAGAAGCCGCTCCCCCCCTGCAATGTTCAAACCGTGCTTATGCGTAACGAATGAGCTGCTACTTGTCGATGATGAAGGGACCGATTTAGCGTCATACTCCTACAACATATATAAATGGAATGTTTTAGAGAATTACGACTGTTTAGCCCAAATAAGAACAATTTGGGTCTAAGAGTCGACAAAGACTATTATCCCAGACAGAAGCAAATATCGCGTGCTCCAAGTTGGGGGTGCACACGCATCGAAAACGGTTGATAATTCAGAACTGATGTCGTTATCATCGACGGCGCCCCCGAACGATTCATGGAGACTTTAGGGCTAACGTATTGACCTGCTATCCATGGTCGCTGTTTGTATCTGCTCCAGTATGGATAAGGGACGCGCTGTTCAGTTCTGCCAAGCAAGAGCAACAGGCAGTAAAGCCTCCCCCGATCGCCTCCTGAAGTCCTGATCACTCACTCTAAACCAGCCGTCCGTATTTGGAAGATGTCAAAAATGGTCAGGACTCAGGATGAATATACCTCTACGCTGAGGTCAGGTCGTCGTCGTCTGCTCATCATCGGAGCCAGCGGCGCCAGTCGACAAGCGCATCCCCACGGAGACACTGGTTACACTTACATTCGCGCGCTTCCATGGCTTTGATTGAATCCGCTGTTGGCTACCCGTCCATAATTAGAAAACTCAATGACAGATCACAGTAGTTAAAAAAACCCTTGAATCGGGCAACAATGAGCAGCCGCTGTCATGGACGACCCGGCTAGAGACGCCGACTTGCCAACTTGGACGGACGAACGGAGGATGCGCCGAACGTGCTCGGCACCAGTTTGGCGGCTCAACGAACCGCTCAATCCACGGCCCCGTTTAGGTAATCCCTCGCACGCCGATCTCGACCGTCCGCCACCCACCGTTCGATCAACGCCGAAGGAAGAAGAGAGATCGCTTGGCGCCTGCTCGCCTGCGCCTCCCCATCCATCCGCTCGCCGTACGTCCACGCCGTCAAGCTCAAGCATTCAAGCCGCGCGGTCTCGGTCTCGCTCCGGTCGCCGCCGCCGGCGCCGTGCATGGATAAGCTCCGAGCCCCAGATGGAAACGAACGAACGTCCCTGGAAATGCAAGGGATCGGGACGAGAGGCTGAACAGGACGTCCTGTTGAAAAGCACCGCGGGACCGGAGGGCGACGGCGGCGCGGTGCCACGGCGGATGGCCCGGGAGCTGGCTCTTGGTGGGTGAGTTGCGTGAGACAACGTGTTCTAGCTACAGTGGGAGTGAGTGAACGATGGATCTGTCTCCTAACCACAAAAGTCGTCGCATCCATGTCAGGACAAATGGACAATGATATACCCTCTCTGTTTCTCTTACTATTGTCATCATCAAGTTTAATTTTGAACTATTCTAAAAAATAGTTTAAATTTGAACTAGCAAAAAAAAAAAACGCCTAAAGAGCGGTTTTAGAAACCGGTCAAAGTACAGTTTTGCACAGTATCAAAAACCGATCGGCTCATCAGTTCTGCTATCGCGTTTGGTTTTCAATCTAAATTGTTCGTTTCATGAAACCGAACCAGATCAATTTCACCTGTTTTCGTGAAAATCAGTTGATTTTAATCGGTTTGCAAAACTCTGGTAAAGAGTAGTTGCTCTGTTGGAGCAGTGATCAGCTTTACAGCTCAAACCTTAATTTTGATAACACAGAGCTAGCTTCTTATTCTTCCATGGGTTTTCCACAGCAACCTTTGAAAATCTAGTTAACAAGCAAGCACGCCGCCGATGCGATCGATCCGCGTGCGGAGCTTCATAGCCACGGCTCCACACATGTCGACACGCCCTCGATCAGCTTAGTCAGCCGAGGGTACCGAACCCAACCCCGTGGCCACTAGCGCCCAGTTGCTGCCCGCGACGACGTCCAGGACAACAACACTGGACTGCATGATGGCCGGCACCGGCCTCGCTCATCCAACAACAATTCTTTTCTCCCCCTTCCGTCCGACTCGCGCCCCCCGCCTCCCGCGGCCTGAAAGAGCGGCGCAAAAAAACGCGGCCGAGTTTTTTTTTTTATTTGAAAAAAAAAGTCAGAACCGCTGGCCGGGCTCCAGCTGCGGGCCTGCAGCGCGCACAGTTCCGCCGTACTTACCCCGCCCCTTTAAAAACGCGCGGCTCATCTGGTGCGGGTCGCTCGCAGCCGCCCGCTGGTCGGCCTCTTCCTCTTCTTCTCCTCCTCCTCCTCTTCTACCCACTTTCCCTTGCAATTTGCAGTCACAAGTTACAAGTAGCAGCCACCGTTGAACCAGCTCGCTCGACCTTCTTCGAGCTCCAGCAGATAGCCGGCAAGCCGTGTTTTTTATTAAAAGCGGGAAGCCTGAAGCGGAGAAATTTGGGGCGTCCGAGGGATGGGGATCTGCGCGTCCTCGAAGCGGCGGGAGCCGGAGCTGGACTCCGACGAGAACGTCGTGTACGTGATGGGCGACCAGGGCGACGCCGGCGAGGGCGGCGGCGGCAGGAAGGTCGCGTCGCTCTACTCCCAGAAGGGGAAGAAAGGGCCCAACCAGGACGCCGCCATCCTCTGCCAGGTGGGTAGTATCATTCTTCGCCGTTCTTTGCTCCTGCTGTGCCGGTGTCGCGCCGGATCTCGGCGCGGTCTCTTCTCGTCTCGGTGTGTTGGCTCGTGATGGCCACGAGCTCGCACGGAGCCGCTGCAATGCCGGGAGAGCCTGAGAGCTGTTATTGCAGAGGAAAAATCTCTTTTTGTTTCTGTGCGAATAGCGTTGGTATTTTAGGACAGTTTGAAGAAGCGCCCCGAGCGATTCTGGTATTGGGATCAAATGACCCTTTCGTGTTGGTTGGAGAACAGCGAGAGCGCTGTTCACTCTAAATTTTTTTTTTAAAAAAAAAAATTTTAGGGTCCCCATTAGAGGGTTCTGGAATTATGGTGGATCTGTGCAGCTGAAAAGGCTAGATGCCTCGATATTTCCATGAACAGTTGAGATGTAAGCATCATTTTTCCGGTTCGAATTGTTCCACCTAATCTTCACTTTTCCTTCTGTCTAATCATGAACAAAATCAGTTGCCCGATCCAGTCCGGTCCTCAACATAATACAACCCCGGAAGAATAGGCTTGGTTTGCAATTTCGTGGTCGTGGGCATGTCTATTTGCTGCCTCACCCTCCACGTACTACTACTAGCACTATGCAACCATCATTTCCGGAAAGAAATTAGTATGGCAGCACAATCATCACCATACAGTTCAGATGACTACTCCGTATTAATTTTTCTGTTTCAAACTAAATCGTCAAAAAATTTCAAACTAAACACGGAAACACGTCGAGTACGTGGCGCACTGTACTTGAGAATGGTGTGCAGTTTCTTCGGAACTAGTCAACCCTTTACGGAACCGTCACTGGAATTTTCGCTTTGCTGAAAAATTATCGGGCGTGTTCGGCCATATCGTCGATTTGTACGCCTCCAAAGTCAGTCATCACTGACGCTTAATTCCATTTTTTTTTTTCTTGGTTTTATTAGATGTTTTTTCAACTCAATTGCTCGGTTGGGACGGAATTCTGATGCCTATTCTTCTCGCCTTGTTGCCAGGGATTCGGCATGGAGGACGGCGTGTTCTGCGGCGTGTTCGACGGGCACGGCCGGTGCGGGCAGCACATCAGCAAGCTGGTGCGCGACCACCTCCCGTTCCTGATCCTGAGCCACCGGAACGCGCTCCTCCTGGCCACCACCGACGACGAGGACCCGTTCTTCAGCGACGCGGCGTCGCCGACGCCGTCGTCGTCGTCGACGGAAGGGAGCGGGGCGGCGTCGCCGCAGCCGTCGCCAGCGCGGGTGCTGGAGGAGTGGCGGGAGGCCTGCGCCGGCGCGTTCGAGGCCATGGACGCGGAGCTCAAGGTCCAGGGGAGCGCCGGCGTCGACTGCGGGTTCAGCGGGACCACCGCGGTCTGCGCCATCAAGCAGGGCAGGGACCTGATCGTCGCGAACGTCGGCGACTCGAGGGCGGTGATGGCCACGATATCGGAAACCGGGTGCCTCCAGGCCGTGCAGCTCACCACCGACCAGAAACCCAACGTGCCTGGTAAGTGACTAAATTTGTCTTAGTCTTCACTTTCTTGGGTACCCAAGAAGGACTTGTGAACTGAAGAATTGTTGGCTTGCGACGTATGCAGAGGAAGCGGAGCGCATCAAGCGGTGCAACGGTCGCGTGTTCGCTCTGAAAACCGAGCCGTCGGTGCCCCGCGTGTGGCTCCCCGACGAGGACTGCCCGGGGCTGGCGATGGCGCGGTCGCTGGGCGATCACCGGCTGAAGCGGCACGGCGTGGTGTCGGATCCGCAGGTGACTTACTGCCGCGTCGGCGCCGGCGACCTGTTCCTCGTCCTGGCCACGGACGGCGTGTGGGACGTGCTCACCAACGAGGAGGTCGTGTCCATCGTCTGCACCACCCCGCGCAAGCAGCACGCCGCCAAAGCCGTCGCCGAGGCCGCCGCGCAGCGATGGCGCGCCAGGTTCCCCGCGTCCCGCGCCGACGACTGCTCCGCGCTCTGCCTCTTCCTGCAGAACCAGCTGCTCGCGTCCACCGCGTAGCGGAGCTCGCCGGTGCAGCGTGGTTGTTCGTCCGACGCTTGCACGACCTGTCTGTGATCATGGCGGGGTTGGGTGAATCAGGTGATGTAATTAACGTAATAGTTGTGTCGGTTAAGCTAAGCCCTCGTGTTGCACCAAGGTGTTTTTGAGTTATGTAATCTGTATCGTAGTGAGAGGTGTAGTTGACAGGGCCGGCAAAAGTACGCCGCTCGAGCTGGTGTTGTGTTACCAGAGGAAGTGCCTCTTGTCCCTGTAAAAATTATAATACGGAGTACTACACACAACATGAAGGAAGCAAGCGTCACCAATGAAACCATGTCCGATCCGTTGGTTGCGGGTGCACCCAAGGTTTATAAAACCATTTAAAATCGATCAATTTTGGTGGGTTTTGTTGAAATCGATTCAATTCGGTTTCATCGCATTACTGATTTTTGTTTTAAAAATAAAAAAATAAAAAATCGAAAAATTTGAAATACTGAAACTCTATAAAACTGTCAGATAAATTAATAAAACAGATTGATAAACTCAGACAAAGTTTTTTCAATTTTTACGGTTTCAACCAATCTCAACTAGTTTTAATGATTGCACATCCGTCGGCCGGTTAGCCGGCGCATTGGGCACAGTCAGAAGGCCCAGACCTTCTGGAAGCACGCGGTTTGCATCCAACCGCGGTTCCGCGGCGCGACACGGATGGTCCCCGCTCTCGTGACGTCTCGTCCCGTCGCCCATGCCACTGTTCCCGGCGGGCAGGTCGCCGTTGAGTTCTGGATCGATCGCCACGCCGATGATAATAAACAACAAACGGCTCACTGTCACCTCGCGGATAAGCACCGGTTGAAGCAGGAGCGTCTGTGTCGACGCAGCTCAGCATCCCTATCCCCACGGCTCGCTCTCGGAATGAATTGGAACAAGGTGGAACGTCGAGGTCATCGGCACGGACGGGACAACGAGCGAGCGAGGTTTACAAACTGTTAAAACCAGATCGGTATTTATAAAAATCGGTCAAATCAGTTCGATTTGGTTTAGATGGTTCACAGATTTTTAATTTAATAAATAAAAAAATTTAAAAAATTTAAAAAAAATTTGAAAATTTTAAAACCGATTAAATCGATCAGTAAACCAGTCAAATCGAGTGATTTCTAACAAAATAAATAAAAAATCACTCGAACCGAAATAATTCCAAATTTAAAAATAATAAACAAAAAAATTAGTCGATAAACAAAAAATCGACCGAGTTTTTTTTGGCCTTTGGAAGCCAGTCGGTTTTCGAAGATCGCTGCGTGAAGGGCGCATGGTCGCGGGCTCGCGTCTTGGCCAGAATTCAGCCGTACTACACGCACGGTCCAGTACTCCGGCCTCAAAATTCTCGGAATCGCCTGCCTTACGTACAACAACGTGTACCCTGCACGCCGGGAGGCTGCAGCGACGGGATGCTCCGTGGCGCAGAAAACGGAGAGCAAATTGACCCAGACACCCAATGCAGGCAAGCTGCTACCACCGACGGACCAATGAAGTGTGATGTCACATGAGCAAATTCTATGACATGATAAAATATTAAAGATAAAGTTTAACTTACTTCTCACTCAAATATAAGTAAAGTCTAAATAATATTTTAAACTATATTTTAATTTATTTTATCCCATCACAATATTATTTTAATCAATTTACGCCCTCATACAATTTGTTTTTTTTATTCTCTGTACACAAGCTTAAGATAAAATTTTATGAGATGATAAAACACATCATAACACATATTAAAAAATATATCTTAAATTTTTTATCATTATTTCGTATATAGTTTTGTATTTTAAAGATTAATTTACTATTAAATTTACTTTCTCTATAAAAATAATAATAATAAAATATAATCATTTATTAAATATGTGTTATGATATGCTTTATCATCTAATAAAGTCTGGTCTTAAAATTATACTTTCGTATTAAGAAAAAAAACTAAATTCATGAGGTGGTAAATTGACTCAAAATCACGTTCTGGTGACGTAAAATAAATTAAAACATAGTTTAGAGGGTTATTTAGACTTTGACTGTAATTGAGGGGGAGTAAATTGGATTTTTTCCAAATATTAATG
>BCLH01000719.1:22073-49057 GCA_001602315.1 Zoysia pacifica
CCCCCCCCCCCCCCCCCCCCCCCCCCCCCGGGCGGCCGCAGCCTCCGCCGAAACCCTACCCCGCCGGCCCGCCCGCGCCCCCGCCCTCCGCCATGGCCGACTACTCGTCCAAGCGCAAGTACGACGACCCCTCTCCCCCGCCTCGGCGGACGGGCTTCTCCTCCGGCCCACCGCCCGCCTCCCCACCTGCAGGCGGCGCCCCGTCGTACAACAGCGTGCCGCCGCCCCCCGATGAGATCCAGCTCGCGAAGCAGCGCGCACAGGAGATCGCGGCGCGGCTCTTCAACGCCGCCGAGGCGAAGCGCCCCCGTGTTGACACCGGCGAAGACGACGTCGGCGTTGGGGCAGGTTCTTTCGGCGGGAGTGGCCGCAGCGGCGGCGGCGGCCTTGGCTTCTCATCCTCTGCTGGTGGTGGCCACGGCCTCTCATTATCTGCTGGTGGTGGTGAGTGGATAGGATTTTTCGTTAATCCCATGTGTAATCGCGAGATCTTTTTTGCTTGTGCATAGAGGTCCTGACTGCTTTCATGGAGTATTTTTAGAGATTCTATGTGTAGTTCTATCTGCTGATCTCGGTGAGTGGGTAGAATTCCTTCATTTCGCCCATGCTTGATTGCGAGATCTGTTTTTGGTCGAATTTGGCGTGGGATCCATAGATCTATCAGCTTGATCTGCAGCTATCGATACTTTGGGCTACTTAACTCATGGCTGCTGCGGATTTAGTTATGCATTTAGAAAATACCCAGCTCCTGTTGGTAAGTGCTCTCATGTCATCAGAAATTTACAACAAACCACATGCTGTAAGTTCAGGCTTCAGAGGCCAATTTTTGTAACAAGCGGCAAGTATTAACCTCGAACATTCTTTTCCATGCTTCACAGTGATTGAGTAAAGTGGTGGACTGATAGCCAAAATCTGTCTAAAACGCCCATTGTCCAGCCATGCTAGGTTGACATGGCAATGGGACTTTGTTTATGGTACTGCTGAATACCATAGAGGCTGAATACCATAGATGGCAGTCTTGATCAGGATGACAACAGGCTGCAATTTCACTAAGGATGAAGCCTGTTAGATCTATGAATCCATTGAAAAAAAAATTCCAGGATACTTGTAGAATTGAATGCCAAAGAGAGGCTTTGTGATTTATCAGTAATTGTGATTGCTGTGTGGTAGTTTCTGATGCACTTGATCACTATAATTTTCTGAGCTAATGAAAGTAGTAGTTTGCTAGATGGGTGTGTATTTTGAGTTTGTTGTTGGTTCACTTTGTTTTACTACCTTTTTCCTTTTTCATTGGGGAGTCGATACAAGCACTAGTGTCACATTCAGGCCTTTTTATCCATTCAGTCATATTCGTGCTGTTGATGTTTTATAAGTTCATTTGCGTGTTCACAAAACAAATCTCCTGTCTGATATGGTTCATAACTCATTGATATGCTATCAATTTTTATTGTGGAGCCTATTCAATATGGAACTGGTGCCATATTCTAGCTCATTTGTCCATTGAGTCATATTTTATTTTGTTGGTGTTTTATGAAGTTCACTTGTGTGTTCACAAAATCTCTCATCTAATAGTTTTTTTTAAAAAAAAACTCCCATATGTGGTTCATACATCATTACTGCATCGTCAATACATTCTTTTTGTCAAATGAATTCTGAATAATATTGTTTTCTGTATCAGGACATGGTGCATCAATTCCACCATTATCTACTCAAAGCAATTCATCATATGGTGGATACCAGGGTACAAGCAAAAAGATTGAGATCCCAAGTGGAAGGGTAAATATGTTCATTTTTGTGTTTTGGCAAATGAATTTTCAGAGCCCTCTTTGGGGGGGGGGGGGGAATCTTAAGTGTGATATTTGTTGATCTAACTGGCACCATTTGTTCGCGTGTTGTAGGTTGGTGTCATCATTGGCAAAGGTGGGGAAACTATAAGAAATATCCAATTTCAGTCAGGAGCAAAGATTCAAGTAACTAGAGACAACGAAGCTGAACCTGGTGCACTGACAAGACCTGTTGAGCTTACAGGCACTCCTGAGGAGATAAGCAAAGCTGAGCAGTTGATCAATGAAGTTCTGGCAGAGGTATAAGCTGTTTTGGTCACCGCTTTATTAATACTCCTTGGTTGACTCCCTGGTTGAGTTCTGTGTCCTTTTTTATCAATCAAGTTAACAGCATGTAATCTTCTGCAGGCTGATGCTGGATCATCTGGTAATGCATATGGCGGTCGGAGATTTAATGCACCACAGCCAGGTGCTGAGCAGTTCCAGATGAAAATTGCTAATAACAAGGTAGACTGATTATGCATTCCGAATAAGAAAACCAGACTTATTCACCATATGGAATTCACATTTTAATACTTTATACCAGCTCTTAACACATGGACTTTGCCCAACTGCCATCTCTGTTTTCTTCTCATAGTTTTGTATTATTTCAGGTGGGTTTGGTTATTGGGAAAGGTGGTGAGACTATTAAATCCATGCAAGCCAAATCTGGAGCTCAAATTAAGGTATGTATTGCTTTGCATTGTTTGCAAATGCCAGTGGCAGTCGATAAAAAGTAACCTGTAATGCTTAGGCCATTTGTTATTTGTGTTATATATTATATGAGATGATGATCATAAGTATTTCAACTTATATACTAGAAATCTGCTAGTTTTGGGCCTGCTTAGTTTGTCATGTCCTTGCATATTCTTGTGCAGGTTGTTCCTTTGCATTTGTCCCCTGGAGATTTATCAACTGAAAGAACTGTGTATATTGATGGCACAACGGAGCAAATTGAAATTGCTAAGCAGCTGGTGAATGAGGTTATTAGTAGTGAGGTCCGCTTTCTTTCTCTTGTTGTGTTATTTTCTTGATTTCCATGATTGTTCTATCATTTTGTGATTTGTATGATAAAAATATTTCTTCTGATTTCATGCTAATCTGTGTTTCTTTATTTTATTTTGTTTTTTGTTCAACTTTTATGATGGTTTGGCTTGAAAAGCTTCTTTCTATGCTTCTTTTATGCCACATTGATGTCGCTATGCTAGGCAGTGTGCTCACCAATGTCTGATACATATTGGTCATGGATATGGCCATAACATTTTGTAAGGAGATTTGCTATATCGCTGACTCTTTTTTTTTCCTGAATACAATTTTTAATGGTTTGCGGATGGTTTAAGACTTCGATACAGAATGGAAGGATGAATATTATTTAGGGTTAATTATTCCTGTGCCATTGCAATTCTTGTTGATTGGAAAAATGCCATTACAATTTACGAAACCCTGCCAGTGCCATTATAATTTCAAAGTTCTTTGAAATATGCCATTATATTGGAATCCAGCCAAAACAAGCCCACTTTCAGGCGCCGTCGTTTCGTATGGTCCGTTTTGCCCCTCCCTCACTTGTTTATCTCTTGACGCAGATGCTGCATTTCCTTGCAATAGAACACTGTCTACACATGCAGCCTTGTCAAACACCGTCACAATTAACTGAAAACGCTTCTCTTCCTTATACATGTCAAACAAGGTAACAATTTGCCCATCATGCACAAGGCTGACATCTTCACCCATTTTTTTATATCAAAGAACCAAAACATAGCAGTCTGATCAAAACCCCATTTCAGTTCAGCACTCATGCTAGTCATAAGAAAATCAATTGAAAATGCCTCGCAATCCACAACCCATTCCTTACTGAATCCTTTCGTATATATTTTCCTCCCATCTGGGTCAACTGTCATAAAGCCTTGCACAGAAAGATCTACTGTGAACCAATGCCTACCAAAACCAAGATAAAATGCAATCAATAACCCACAAAAGAACACCCAAGTTCTACCTACATTCTGCACAACGTAGATGGATTTCAGAGGAAAATGATTACTCAAGGGGTAGGACAAGCTAGTTCCCTCGCCTCCATCTGTGCTGCAGTCCAGATCGAGTTTCTTCTTCACTGCTTTGGTTCCATCTGTAGTGGAAGACCGGAGCATGAGGGAGATGCGAAGTTGGCAGTGGATGGGAATGAGATGGACCAGCGGGCGAGGTGAACATTGAGAGCTGGATGATGATGTGGAAGAGGGGGCGCTAGGGTTCTTGCTACGATGGGGAATGACCGGGGCTCAGGGGAATTGATCCAATTGATTCCAGTGGGAGAGAAAACAAGTGAGGGGCAAAACAGACCATACGAAACTACGGCGCCTGAAAGTGGGCCTGTTTTGGCTGGATTCGTATATAATGGCATATTTCGAAGAACTGTGAAATTATAATGGCACTGGCAGGGTTTCGTAAATTGTAATGGCATTTTTCCAATCAACAAGAATTGTAATGGCACAGAAATAATTAACCCTATTATTTATGACATCAGTTTTGTCTTATTAAGACCATTTAACCAAAAACTGTTTTATTGGTATCACAATTAAATTTAGAAGTCATTCTAACAGGTACATTTTGACTATTCTCCTGTACTGCGATAGTATTTTTTGGGAGCAACCTTGTGTCATTTGTTATCACTTATCCATATCACTGCCTACACGGAGTTTTTTTTATCTGTTATAATTAGTGTCCTTGGCTAACCAGGAGCGCTGCAAAGTTTCTTGGAGAGCAGGTTTATTACTGTATAATAAAGCATATTATTTTGGCTGACATTTTTTTGAATTATGTGGTCTGATTTGCTATATTGCATTTGTACCTTGAAAAGTTGCCATATCTTCTGTTTACCATTGGATAGTGTACATCTTGTTTTATGTGTGTTTCAAAGGCAAAGGAGTCGCTCTAGAATTTTGATGTTTATTATCCCTTTCCAAACAGGCACATGATGTTTTGGTTCAGTATGTCATGGAATTACGTGCAAAAATTTCACTTTCTTCATTCATAGAAAGAAAAGGCAACTCATGTTTAATTTCATTAGTGTCTTTAGATTTTTCTTCATGTGGTGCTGCCATGAGCATTTTATGGCTCTAACTTCTAAATTGTTGTGCCTGCTTGCTCTTATACTTAATATAACCTTTGAGAATAGCATAAAGCGAATCATTGCACTTCTATGTTATTTGGAATATTTTTAAATTTTTATCTGTTAAATTATCTTGTAACAAAAGAATGCGGAGTACCCAGCATGAAGGAATCTATGTTTTGGTTATGTCTCTGTTCTATATTGTGACTTTGCAGGCTGCTATCATTAATTCTTTATGCTTAAACAAACCGAATACATGCGTCTGTGACATTATAACTTTGGAACATCTCTATCTAGAAGATGTATCCAAGAACGGAACCTACATGATTTTTTGTATCCTGTCATTTAACAATGAATTTAGATCATTCAGAGTAGTGTTGTCACCAAAATTATCATTGATATTCAATCATATATTGCAACTCTATTCCTATGCAAATCTTTTATTGCAATCGAGCATGTATATATGTATGTATATATTCGTCTAGCTGTCCAATCTTCATTAGCCCCAATAGTTTTGCACTGGGAAGACGGTAGATGGGCATCAGCTATGTTGCTTGAGAATCTTGATCGGTGAGTTGCTCCCTCCAGTTTTCTTGGTGGTTCTGGAATTTCTTTTGCAATATTGTGCCTTGCATTTGTATGTCGTTTGTCTTCTGCTCTACTATTTTATGCGTTTTTACTATTTGCTATTTTGGTTATACATATGGACAAATCTGCAAACTATATTTTTGCAGAATCGAACCAGAAACCAAATGTCAGGTGGCTATGCTCAGCAGGGCTATCACCCTCGTCCTCAGGCAAACTGGGGCCAACCTGGTATGCCACCCCCGCAGCAGGCTGGTTATGGATATATGCAGCCTGAAGCTTATCCTGGGGCACCTCCACAGTATGGGACACCTCAGCAACCATATGGTAGCTACCCTGCAACATCTGGTGGCTATCATACTGGGTGGGATCAATCGCAACAACAATCTCAACCGACTCCCCCTGGTACTGGGTATGACTATTATAGTCAGCAGCAGCAACCTCAACAACAGTCTGCCCCTGGAACTGCTGCATCTACGGATGCTGCTAGCTATAACTATGGCCAACCTCCTACATATGCTTCACAAGGTTATGGAGATTCTACCTACTCCCAGCAGAGTGGTGGACAGCAAGCATATGGACATGACAGTTATTCTGGTTATCAGAACCAAGGGCAGCAACAGGGCTATTCTCAGCAGACTGGTTATGAGCAGCAGGGCTACAACACATCTGCTTATGGATCAACTGGAAACTCCACTCAAGATGGATCTGCACCCAGCTATGGTGGTCCTGCTGGGGCCAGCCAGTCATCTCCAGGGCAGCAAATTTCAACACCAGCTGCTGGAAATCACACTGGCTATTCTGGACAACCTCCAACCAGTGTTGTGCCAAGCTACCCGGGGCAAGGAACTGTTCCGCAATCTAGCTATGGTGCTCCACCGCAATCTGGCTATGGCACCCAACCGGCGCAAGGTGGTTATGCTCAGAGCACTTACGGGCAGCCTTCACCCCAGGGCCAGAAGCCTCCTGCGTCACCTTATGGACAAGCTCCTGCTGGATCCGCTCAGGGTGGTTATGGGCAGTATGGTTATGCTAGCCAGCCAGGATATGGTGCACCCCCAGCAAGTCATCCGGGCTATGGACAGCAGCAGTCTTATGGCGATGCTTATGGCAGTGGAAGCTATGGTCAGCCTCCAGCATACACTACTGAAACAGCAGCAACTGCTGCAACACAGGATCCATCCGCCGCACCTGCCACCTCAACACCTGGCGCTGCTGCGGCTCCTGCCAACAGTGGGAGTGCCCAAGCTTCTGCAGAAAGTTAAGCGTCCACGCTCAGCCAAACCTCTGGTGTCTTCTGCTCTGTTGCCTAGTACTGTGCTTATGTAGGGAAGAGGGTTCCATATCTGCGAGTTACTGTACATCTGATTATGGTAATGCCATCCCTTTTTGTTTTTGTATTCGTTAGCATATCTCCTTCGCAATTCTGATACCTGGCATATACGGACCTCAGGACCTGTGATATGCTTCTGCTTCCTAGTTTGCTGAAATGGGTCTGGATACTGGACACCTGAACTGTATTTTCCTTTATGTGCTGTTTTATATTCATCTGCATTGGTGGTTGATAAGACTAAGTTATGCTATGAATTTTGCTTAACTTTCCTTGCTTCCCACCCACGCTCGTGATATCAATTGTTTGGGCAATACGTGCTGTGGGTATTGTTGGCCAAATGTGCTGCCTGGCACGGCCTGGCTCAAGCACGAATAGGCACGGCCCATTATATTTCGGGTTGGCTTAACGGGCTGTGCCGGTGGCTCACGGCTTGGAACGAAAATCGCTAATCATGCTAGGCTGGCCTGTTTAGCACGACAACCCAATTAATTTGATGGTCCAATTAGTATAATTCAATATAAAATGTTGCAAAATATGTGAGATGTGGGAATTAAACAAGACCTCTAAGAATTGAAGTTAACAACTTTACTAGTGCATCATTTGATGTTAGTTGATTATATTTAAATTAAATATATATCAACTACTTGTGATTAAACATATAATCGTGTCGGGCTGCGCCGCCTGCTGGGTCGAGGTGTTGGCCCAAGCATGGCCTAAGCTTTGTGTCGGGCCAGCATGGGCCGGATTAGGTTTGGGCTGGGCCATTTTCATCGTGCCTTGGGCTGGCTCAGCTGGCACGGCCCATTTGACTAACTATAACATATGACAAATGTTTTGTTTTTCAGCTGTGCTTGGTACTACCTCTTTCATCACAAAATAAGTATCTTTTAGATTTTTAAATATCTAACTTTGTCTTATTTAATAAATTTATGAAAAAAAATATTATTTATTTTATTATGAAATGATTCATTATTAAAAATATTTTAAGTTTGACTTGTTTTTTTTTGTATTTTATAATTTTTTAATAAGATAAATAGTCAAATATTAATTTTTAAAAAGTTAAAAATATACTTATTTTAGGATGAAGCACGTACGTATTTAGTTTAGTAGCCCATGGTACATTTGCAAACGCCAATAATAATATTTGAAGTGCGTTTGCAACTTTGCATTCTGTGTTCTTGGAAGAGAGCCAACAGCCGTCTCTCGTTGCCCGTCGTGACCCAACCCAACCCAGCATCGTCGTTGCCATCGACTGAATGATTCGCCCCTTTCTGTCGCTTGACGAGAAGACAATGAATTATATAAAACGTTGTATGTGAAAGATCTTGCCCCAAATTTGTATCTATTTTTACAATTATGTCATTCTACCAAGGCTCTTTGTGATCGTATGAGTTGGAAAGACTGCAGCTGCGTACGATCAAATTGGCGGTAGAGCTGGAAAGGCAGGCCTAGAACGATCCAGCCCAAATCACGCCGAGCCTGGCCCCGTCACATACTTCAGTCTTGAGTTGCGTAATTGCGTTACTTAACCCTCAGAGTCCATTTTTTTTCTTCTCCCACTTCGCAGTCGTGAGTTCTCTTCCTTCCCCCTTTTTACCAGCGTCAACTAACCCCTGCATTACTTTCACAAAAAAAAAAAAAACCTAACCCTTGCATTTGTTAATGGTTAGTAAATCCACTTGGGTTGGAATCATTTGAATCAGATATACTTTCTCCGTTGTTAAATGGACGTTGCTGTTCTTTTTTACAATGAATTTTGATCTTTCGTTTTATTCAAAAAATTTGCTCGAATATATAAAATTTTAAGTTGTGATTCAAATAACTTTAATGACAAATCAAATTATATTAAAATATATGAAATTTATCAAATTTTTTTTATTGAGACGAATAGTCAAAGTTGAATTTAAAAGTCAACGGTAACATCAATTAAAAAACGGAAGGAGTAGTATTTATCTGGATAAGTAGACTAGAATTTTGTGAGTGGTGTCTAATTTGCGTACACGCTTGCAAGATCCAAATGTGAAAAAAAACCCCACATGTAGCTTTGCGTATTGCTATGTTACGGCATATCTTAAAGTCTAAAGTGGCGCACTTTCTTGACCTATTATGATTCCACGTCAGCATCACTCTTTCTAGCCATCAGATGAAATTGAACATCCATCTGCACCGTCTGTACCCATCTCGCTGGACCAGTGCCCCCACGCCCCGCTCCAAGCTCCTGACAGCCGCCAGCCCGCGCTCACGCCCCTGCTCTCCTCCTGGCGACCGCCACCGCCCGCCCCACCCCCTGCGTTGGCCAGCCAATCGCCCCCCGACCCGGCGGCCACCTCCTCGACCGCGAGAGCCCCACCCCCGACTCGGTGAAGATCTGGCTACCACCCACCTCGCGCAGCTGGCGCCACCGCCCACCTCTGCCTCTGCAGCCGACCCCCCACCTCGCGCGGCTGCCACGCTGGGCGCCTCCGCTCCCACCTTGTGCGGCTCCACACCCTCTCCCTGGGCCAGCACCGGTCTGCGGCCGCCCCCGCCGCCTCTCCCCACTGCCATCAAAGTCGCCGCTCATGCCGCCGCCTGCCGTCACGCTCTTCTTTTCCCTCTCCTCGCCTCGCGTGACCGCCCCCGCATCCCGCGCTCACGCGGCTGCCCCTTGCCCCGGCCGTATCGGCCCCACCTTGGCCGCCACCCCCTGCTTTGCGCGGCCGTCTCCCGCCCCGGACGCCACTTGACCCAGTCGGCCCCGCGCCGTCGCCCTCTCCCCGGGGAAAATCCACCATGTCCCAGTCCCCATACGCCTCACTGCCCCCACCCAAACCTTCTGGTTTTTGTAGCTTTGTCGATGCAAGTTTTCTAATCCAGCTTCTAGATTTAGTTCCATATTTGAACTTAAGGCGTTCCATCATGGTGTGCAATGGATTCATAAAGTTTTTAGCTGTTCATTTTGTGTAAGTAATTCTGATTTTAGGCTAAGAAGTTGTTGCTTCTAGCTGTTTACTTCACGTTAATAGATCAACAGGAGCTGCCCACAAACTGTTTGATTAATTGCCCAAGAGATTCATGCTTACACAGTGCCTCGGTTGCCAATGTCAAGGTAATCTAGTGTGATAACAAAACAAAAAAACATTGTCTACCGAGAGATTTTTAACCATTTTTCATATGTGTACGGTACTATCCAGCTGCTGCTAGCCAATGTGTAATTAGCAGGGGGACCAAATAAAATCTACCTTTTTAAGGCATAAGAAACAGAAAAGATGTTCAATAATAAAACAGTAAAAAATAAAAAGATAATAATAAGAGCTCAAATTATACACACGCTTTTTGGAAATAGGGCTTGTGGCCTGGTGTGACTGAATGATTTGGATTTCAGAGAAATCTGCTTTATTACTGTTTCAGAGAAGGGGCAAGTTCTGATTTCTGCTGGGCTCCAGTCCAATAGTTGCCGCCCTGTATGCAATGCCGTGAGCTATTGAACTGCAAAAGAGAATTGTATCAGTAGTCTCTTCTGAAGCTAAGTATCGCTGAGGTTGGCACCCAATCGAGAATATCGTTGCCACCAATTAATCTTTTGTATCCTTTATTATTATTATTCATTGGTTTCTCCAATGATCTCTCATACGAGTTCCTACTTACAACGGGGTACTAGATCAATCTGATTTCATCTCTCTCATTTTCAGTTAGATATGAGTTAGCTGGAGCAAATTGGTGAAATCCATGTGTCTCGTCTGATTCATATGTAACTGACGTAAGGAACATCTACTTATTTCAGGTGATTTGCCTTTCTCTTCAGGACAACGCAATGGGTCCTATATCAGTTACATTATTCCTCTTCCTCATTGATCTGATTAATATCCATGCATGCCACTGACAGCAAGTTATTTATTATTTTGTTAGTTTATAGTATAGCATCAGGCAAGGTATTAGTATAGGAACGGTAGAAACATACTCAACTTTCCCCCAAAAACTTATTGTAAGTTCATCTTTTTGTGTGCTATCTGCTAGCTGTATAGATATACAAGAGCACAGTCATAGTCCTTTTTTAGCATGCCTTTGAAACAAATCTAAGCATTATATTTCCATTGGGCATAGATTTTACCTAATTTAACTGGAATAAAATCACAGCTGCTAAAGAGAACTTTGTCTACCGCTATTCTATTCTAAGAGCTCTTCTTTTGTTCCTGTTCTAAGCCTGAGATCATACCATATTAAAGTGGATATTTATGACATTGACAATTAAGTAAAATTTCTTCTGTTTACTACTTTTAAGCAAAGATGTATTAATTAGAAAACACTGTCCAATGTTATTATATTTATAGCACAGTACAACAGCATGCCAAAGGATGAAAGGAAAGCTGCTACTTGTTTCTTTTATCTCTGTAAATATTAGAGAAAGATTTTTTAAATTATTATAAATCCTGTATCAAAACCTGCATCAATTTCTTTTGTTCTGAAAATCTACTGATATTCCTTATTAACTATTCCCTAAGTTTTATAATTGTCATTGATTTGATCCGTCTTCTTATAGGAGTGAAAGCACTTCAGTTACAGAGGTTGAACCATCAATCCTACTGGAATGTAGCCCCAGCTTACAACGACATAGCCAGGTAAACCATGATCTTTTTTCAGATTTTTTTTTTTCATTTCAACATTCTAATATGAATGTCTGGCTCAAGATTTTATGAAAACTTAAAGGGCAGTTTGAACCCAAATGCTTCAGATGGTGGTAGTTCCTAGGTTTATTATTTGACTTTTCAAGTCCAATTGGCATGTTAATAAAGATTGTTGGGGCAAAGGTAATGTTATCATATCTAAGGATCAAAGATAAAGTGCTATTGTATTGCTCTAAGCCTGTAAATAACCACATTGTTGTCACCCTCTGCAGGCTAAGATTTTTGGATTGAGTGATACGGATTTCTGTGAACAGCTGTAAGTACCATAGGATTTATTGAACTAAATTTCAAGCATCAATATAACAAAAAACCATCACTCAAGGCAGCGGTGTGTATTCTTAAGAAGCACAGGAAGACATGCCTCTCTAATTGTTTGCTTAGTAGTTTATTCTACAAGAAAATTATGTTTGACTTATATATACAATATTCTGTACTAAGCCATCCTTCATAAATTATATAAAATATTGAAGTATGCTTAGAAGTAAATTGGTCCTTCAGTTAGTTGTTTGGAAGACTGAATGAATTCATACCTGGCCACAAAGAACAAATAATTAATCGACTGTAATTTTTCAGTACTTTATATAGCAAATCCATCATGGAACAGTACATGTAATTTGAGTTTGTCCAAGCGCTGCATCCAGTTTTCAAATTAGGATTGCTCTCTGAATCTCCCCCAACTAATTCTTTCTTTTTTATAAGGTTTATGTTTTGTTTAGACTAATATTATGGATAGTAATATATTATTTTATTTGTCTAAAAAAATCTTTTATTGGCCTAATTAATCAACTAATCTTGATTCAATATTATATAAGTTATATGTACTGCATATATAGAGGGGCCCCTTGGATTTGGGGGGCTGCTGGTGCTGCACTTGCACTGCTCCGGTGACAGTTGAGAAGGAGCGCGGGCAAGATGCTCGCTGCACAGCTATGGAGCAATCTGCACCGAAGTGACCAACTCGATCTGTCGAGATGCTATGGTAATTACAACTGGTGCCTCGCGTCCAGTGGTTAGTGGATGACCCAGGCAGATACAGCGGCTGCAACTCCAAGAAGTTTGGGCAGCAAGGGAATCACATGTGAAATTTACCAGGAATTATTAGATCCCCATCCATTGCCGTGCTCTGAATTGGATGTTGTTTTGAAACCTGAAATGATCTGCTAATGTTCGATTTGAACTTCAGTTATATTTACAGACATACTGGCCATTATAAAATATATAATCTTGAACCACTATATAAATTCCTGATCCATACTGCGACGTACATACTACGTAGTATGTTGATGACACTAATTAGCTAGAACCAGCAAACAATTTCCAGTTATCTGTTTATTCAGATATTGATGAGGAGGAGCATAAATGCTGCCAATTTCTATCTCCACTTACTGTTATATTTAATACTAGAAGTTCTAGGACTGAAACACACATCACTATAAAAGCACAAATACTAGGTCTGAACTCCTGCAGTTTGTCAAGACATCTTTTTATCTGGTCTGAAAAAAGGAGATTTTTCTTTTCCACTAATGAAATCCAATAAATTGTTTTTTCAGTTAAAAACTAATATATTTTGGTAGACATACTGATCCCCGATACTTAAGTATATCTATCGCTCAATAATAAAGCTTTGCTTGGTTGCATAAATCATTTCATAAATGGGCGTTCTTTCAGTGACTGTACAAATAGATTTTTGAATCATTAGAAGCAGAGCCTTCTTTCTATGTTAGCAATATAAAACACCAGTCTGTGAAGTCAGATCTTTTTACTACAATATTTTTTAGATAAATATGGTGTATATTTGCTTAATATAACTCTATATATCTTGAATGTACAGAACATGAGCACACTGTAGTTTATTGTTGCATCAAGCTTTATTAGTATATATTGCTCTGGTTGTCGGCAATCTTGGTTGTCGGTTATCTCGTAGCTTCGAACTTTGTTACTCATTGCTGTGATTTTTGGTTATCTCCATGCAGTTTTATTTCTTTAGAGAATCTTCTGATTGTATTTTCTCTAATATAATGCAGGTAGTTTGGCGCGGCAAAGCCGTGCTATCTTTCTAGTTTCTTCTATAACAGCAGTAGTGACAGTCAGACTAAGATCTAGATGTAATTTTAAGAATTTTTTTTTGCTTGGCCTTCTAATACTTGTTTTTGTAGTGGCCTTCTAATGCTTGGCCTTCTGAATTTTCTGATCGCGTTCCCACTCTTACTTCTTGTCTGGCTTGATGCTCAGTCTCACGAATGGGATGGCCCCCTTTTCCCTACTTTTTTTTAGCTTTGCGATAACTCATAGTCCTGAGTCAGAGTTAAACCATGGTAGCTCAATTTTGGGTATGCCAGTGCACCCAACTTGCCAGTTATCATTGACCACACATTTCATGCTGTTACTTTGGTTCTGCTATGATTTGTCCTGGCCCTAGAGCTGCTATTCCTTTGCATGTTGCCTGTTTCATTATGAATACGAGAAAAGCCTTGCCTTACACTGGATAACTAAACCAAGTGAGCAACTATTAGCAATTTTCCTTTTCAAGGTTTAAAAGAAAGAAGAGAAGAATGAAGTAGCTACGCGCTTGTACTCCATATTCAACCGGTCACTTAGACCCTCTTTGTTTGAGCTGGAGCTTGAGCTTTTAAGTTTTTAGAAAAACTGGCTGATAGCTAGTTAAAAATCTGGCTGATGAAATTTAAATGTTAGCTTTTGTAATGTATTTTTAGCTTTTCTGCACACGAAAAGCTTGAAAAGCAGTCCTCAGTGAGCTTTTCAGCTTTTAGTTTATTTCTATAAAAGCTAGCTTTTTATCGTTCCAAAAGCCAGTATTTCAGAACTTTGTTTGTTTCAGCTTTTCAGTTTTCAGCTTAAACAAAGAGGGCCTTAAAGATACAGCTCTGGCACCAGCAAAGAAATCACTTCCAAAGACATCCAATCACTGAAATTTCTCCGATAGGCTGTCCTTTGAATGTTACAACAGCTAAACACAAAATTTGATATAAAACGGTATAATCCATGCATAGTTCAGTAAACAATCAAAATTTTAGGTATACCGTGGCGTACACGGTCTACCCGCTAGGAACGCCACTGATTTCACCGTAGTACGAAAATTGGCCACGTTACAGTGAAAATTGAAATTTGCTTTCAGGATTCAAGGCTAACGTTCAGAAATTAAATTAACTTTTATTTGTATTGCTATCCACAACCGTTCCTTGTTCTTTCTACAACTCCTAAAACCTAGCTCTGTTATTAGACACAACAGTACGGTTTGTATTGCTATCCACAACCGTTCCTTATGCTTTCTGCAACTCCGAGACATGTGGTCTTCGTTGAAAGCAGCCAGGAGTGCAGATTGGTTGCTTGATTGGTAGGGTCTCGTCTGTTGTGGTTGCCAGGTTTGGTGAGGTTTCAGTTCTTGTTATGGCTTGCCGCCTTTTTGGAAGACCGTCTGTTGCAAGATCATTGCAAAGTTTTCAACATTGAAGTTTTGCAAAAAAAAAAAAGCACATTTCTATGCAGTAGTTTTTCTCGGAACTTTCAAACACCAATCAATCATATGAAAATAGATGTAGGTTCAAATGTGTTTTAATTGATGTATATTTAGGTTAATATAGATTCTCCCCTCTTAATGTTACTAACTACTTTGATAGAAAATCGTAATATGGTTTACGATATCATTTCTTTGAAAATTGCTACTGTTACACCTCTGTCTATATCAAGAAAGATACACCACAGGACAAAATGGTATGGACTCATGTACCTTTTCTTTCTCCAGCTGTATTTTTGGCTCCTAGTGAACAATTTCCCAATTCTTTGCTTCCTTGGTCGAATCTTCTTTGTATTTTAGTGTGTGCCTTCTCTAACGAACCCATCTTTTCCACACCAATTGGCCAAACACCACCCTCCTACTAATAGCTTTGGACATGGGACCCTACGAGAATATTCATCTCTTTCCAAAGGCTTTTCGACGCTTAATCACAAGAACACATTAACTGAACGTGCATTTCAAACAGAATTTTAAGTTGCAAGTTTACGAAATCTAATTCTGAGTAGGGCCTGTCGGTATTGACTAGGGGTTTATTCCAATGGCGACTCTATTTCTCACCGCAAATCACGATTCCATTTAAAAGCCCGTTCTGAGAACAATTTTACAACTTAGGAGTATTTGTTTTGTTGTAGTATGTATTGACAAGCTATAAGGTGGATCATGCATGAAGACATCAAGCAGAAAGGACGAAGATTTGACTATTTTTATTCTGGTGAGGAAGCGAATCATATTTTATTCGCATCTGCGGGGCTATCAAAAAGCTACATGAAGTGTTAAACATTGAAAGCAACTCTGCTGTTTAAAATCCAGTTTGCTCACCTTCCTGCTCAAGTCTCAATCGTGACATGAAGTGGATGTTTTAACATGCAGTCGGTAATGCTGGACTGTGGAGACGAGCTTAACATTCATGCTTACATCCAGTCGTGGGCTTGCATTTTTCAATACAGATTTTTTTTTCTTTGAATAACGTGCTAGGCGAAGTCAGTCTCAAATCTCCACGTGTTCTACCAAACTGAAAAAAAAATTATTGTACTCTTTTCGTTTTTTAATTGATGTCGCTGTTGATTTTTAAATTCAACTTTAACCATTTGTTTTATTAAAAAAATTTGATAAATTTTATATATTTTGATATAATTTGATTTATCATTAGAGTTATTTGAATCATAACTTAAAATTTTACGCATTCGAGCAAATTTTTTGAATAAAATGAAAGATAAAAGTTCAATTAAAAAATTAACGGCGACATTAATTAAAAAACGGAGAGAGTATCTGAAATGCTACCGATGTTTTGACCTGATTTCATAAGTTTTTGAAGAACAGAGAGCGGACTGAAAATGTGTTGTTAGTTGCTATACAGCCATAATAACAATTGTCATTTTCGGATAGGCTGGCAACCAAGCGGTTCCTGTCATCTTACGGGGCAAGCAAAATCGAATAGGACATCGCTGACTGCTCATCAATAATTTGTTCGGCCTTTTCCTTTTTTTCACCTTTGAGGCGTAGTATACGAAATGCTAATGTCTCGTCAAAAACAATTACTACTCCTACTTACTACTGAGCATAGTTGATATGGTACTTTTCTGTATTTGCAAATATAAAACACAATTTCTTATGTTGCCCCTGTTTTTTCATTTTGCGAAAGCTGTGCTAGCCCTGTTAATTGATCCAACTAACAAGGCCACATATCTCCTTGACCCATTAGTTAATCCTCCATCGACTGGTATGAGAACCAAATCTCTGCCATACCGCTCAACACTGCTGAGTCATCGTAGGTGGGTCTAGGATCCAACCGGCAGTGACCGGACAATAAGACTGGTGTTCCTGACACACTGACATACCCCTCGCTATAGCCTGGCTATAAAAGCTTTTTTTTATTCATTTAAAGAAACTAAAAGAAATAAAATTTAATATTTTTAAACATGTATATTTTTAAACAGAAAATCACTTCAAAAATATGAAAACATATTTTTCATATTTTTAAAGTTATTTTTTTTTCATATTTGATGTAGTTACATATATATTTAAAAATATCAAATTTTATTTCCTATAGTTTCAAAATATTTTGATCTTTTTCAACTTAGATGGATAAAAGAAGTTAGAGCAAATTAGAGAAGAAAAATTAAGAATAAGAGCAAGTAAAAAAATTGAAAAATTTTGTGAGCGAATAAGAGATTGAATAAATTTTCGAGCGTGAATAAAATATTTGCTCTTTATTAAAAAAAAAGCAAGACAGTAACAACTGAAAGAGATTGCCTCACCTAAAAGAAAAAAATAAAGAGGCATGAGAGAGAGAGAGAGAGAGAGAGGAAAGGAAAACCTTGAGGCTGCCTTGCCCGATAGAGACCAAAGGCCGCTGCCCTCTGACGTGCCAACTAATCCGTACCTACAACCTCATCCTGTATGATTTGCAACTATGGTGTACATCTAAACATTTTAGGAAACCTTGCGATGAGCAGCATGGCTCCGGTTCACACTTGGCAACGTACGTGGACGTGACATGGCGCTACACAGTACTGTACTCTACGCATGTTACGAGCTGACGTGTCCGGATGTTTTTTTAAAATAATGAAAACCTTAAAGTTGCCTTGCCAGATCGAGGAATCTCCTCAAAACAAAACCACGGGTTTCCTTGCATTAAAACGCAGTCGACCCGCTTAGGTATAAAGTGTAAAGGGCAGTTTGGAACGGAGGAATGAAAAATGTAAAAATAAAAAAAATATAAAAATAAGACAAATGTAGAAATAAAAAAATTAAAAACCACATGAATACAAAATAGAGGAATGAAAAAATTAAGGTGTAGCGAATATAAGAATATAAACACAAGAATAAAAATATTAGTAGAACTTAAATATATTTTTATAAACTATATTATTATTATTCATAGCGTATAAGTTAAGGATGTATATTTTTAAGCCTCTCCTACTTCTTCACTAAACTTTTCTGGAGTACTATTTTTCCCATTCCCTATCCTGTGTTTTGGAATTTTTTTAAATAATTAATCTTTGAAAATCTAAAGAAGTTCTCTCAAATTTCTAAAGTTTTTTAAAGTTATTCTCTTAAATTCGTCTCGTCGACCTCTTTGTGTAGATGCCCCTTTAAGTTATTCTTAAAGTTTACAAAGTTGTTCTGTTAGTTTTTAAATTTTTTAAATTATTTCATTAATTTTTAAATTCTTAAAATTTTTTAAAATTGTTCTATTAGTTTTTAAAAAAATTTAAAGTTGTTCCATTAAATTTGTCTCTCAAGCTTTTCGTGTAGTGACCTCTGAGTATTTTTAAATTTTTTTAAAATTATTCTATTAATTTCTAAAGTTTGCATTATATGAATAAAAAAATATAAGCGCGAAGGCGAGAAAGTGCGAGCAGGACGACGAGAGCGAGGCAGCGATTCCCTTGAGTTGGACCTCATTTTTCCATTCCGGTGAAATACATGAGCTACCGTTCCTTTCCTCCGGAGGGGAAGCGACGATTCCTCCGTTGCAAACGGTCGCGTTCGTTCCTTTCCTCTGTAAGCGTTTCCTTCAAAATTTTCTACGTGCTTCCTCCGTTCCAAACGGGCCCTAAACCAGCCACGCGTACACCCAGTTACGGCAGGCAGACAGGCGGGACCCACGACGGGTAGCTTCCTCCGCGCCGTGCCCCACGTGTCGCGGCAGCTGCTCGCTACCGACACTTTGGTGTGGGCTCGGAAAAACGTGTGTGAACGAATAAGACGTCGCCGCGTGGCGCGAACCGACACATAAGCCAACGGTCGTCTGGTTTACAGGGTACGGAAGTCCGTGCTTTGTACTACTATCATTATCCATTAAAAAAATCATTTTTTCACTTTAAAAATTACATTTCATCATTTATTTTATTTATTTTTTACAAATATAAAAATAAATAAATTATATTTAAAGTATTTTTAATTGCAAAGCAATTTGTAATAAAATAAATTATATTTTTATAAATTTTTCGGGACAGCAGGTGACACGTGGGTTCAAATGTGGGGTCCGGTTCCAGCAGTCACCGCCCCGGCTCGGCTTTTGGGTTCGGCAGGTAGGACACGTGACAAAATCTGGTCCGTTGAAGGGAGATCGCAACGGTCCGTTGTGAGGGTGATGGTGCGGGTGCGGGTGCGGCGCTGTGACACCAGCAATCACGGCGAGTGACCGTCGGTGGCTGCCTCCCCGTCCCCGGCCTCAGACGCCTCTTCTCGGGGGGCCAACCGGAGAAGGATAGTAAATTCACACATGGACCCCTTCGAGTAGTTAGAATCAGAGATTAGGGTCGTTTCATCCTTCAATCCCCGGTAAGCTTGGGTATGGGGCTAATTACAAATGTCACCAGGATGTTGCAAATGGTACAGGCTTTCATCCCACGACTGAACTAGTCACATCTATTTTCTGATCATCAATATGTACACAACGTTGATGCATTTGTGTTGGGTTCAGCATTGTGTTTGTCGGTGAATAATATATATAATCTACTCAATTACTCAATCTATTTTAAATTGTTGTTGTTGTTGATTTTTAATATAAACTTTAACTATTTATTTTATTAAAAAACTATTTTAAATATTTATAAGTAAAGTTGTAATTTAAATATTTTTAATAATAAAATAAATTATAACAAATAGTTAAATTTAATATTAAAAATCAACAGCGACAATAATTTAAGTAATGAAGGGAGTATGTACTCCATTAGATTGTATCTAGTTCTAACACATTCATGGTCCTTTATTCTTTTACCAAAATTATAAATAAGATGTTCTTGTTAGTACTTAGTTAGGACCCCTTTTGCAGAGAGCTTTCAGCTCTTGATTCTTAGACATAATTAGAGAAGCTTTGCTAAATGTTATTTTTCAGAAAAAGTAATTTTTGTTTGATTTTGTGCAGTGATTCTTTGAAATAAATAAAAGGGCTGAGAGCTAAGAAAGTAGCTTTTTTTTATTCTGTGAAGTGATTCTCTGTCTCAAAGGTGTATTTGGTATAGTTCTGATTCTTTGAGAATCAGAAACATTTTAAATTTAGTCTAAAAACATTTATAATAAAAACAGAATCGCTTTAGAAACGGTTTGACAAATTTTTTTTATTCGGATTCAGCGAAGCGAGAAAAATGACTGGGAACAACTTTGGAAATTAACAAAATAATTTTTAAAAAAATTAACGAAACAATTTTAAAAAAATTTGAGAATAACTTGGAGGTCACCTACATGAACAGTTCAAGAAGACGAATTTAACCGAATAATTTTAGAATTTTTTTGAAATTTTAGAAAATTTTAAGAATAACTCAGAGGACATATATACAAAGAGCTTGATAAGACGAAATTAACAAAACAAATTTGAGAAACTTTAAAAATTTGAAAGAACTTTCTTGAATTTTTAAAAATCAAAAAAGAATTTTAAAAATATTGGTTACAGTGAGACTGAGTGTTTCGCATGTGAAACACCTTTTCTCCCGGTTCGCTCGCCCAGCACAAAAACGTGAATCTATTCTCTCTGATTCTTGCTTGAAACGTTCTAACTTTTCTCCCTTTGGCTCTGTTCCAGGCGATTCAATAATTGCCAAATGAAGGCTTAAAAATTTATGCTAATTTTTTTTAAAAAAAATCATTTTCAACCATCAAAATTAATTAAAAAAAATAAAAATAAATCAAGAATCAGTAACTAAAAGCTGGGTAAAGAGCACCTTGCTACTCCGACTACTACGTTACTCCGTACAACTCTTGGACTAAGCAGTAGGCATGATATTGACTGTTCTACCCACTCAGTAACACTTTGCCAAAAAGAGCGAGTAATCAATGATGACAGAGGGCTGGTTTGCAATATCAGGAAAGCGCAGGAATGATGGAGCGAATATAGGAGGAACAACCGAACAAGTCCTCCGACCCCAAACGGAACTACGGAAGGGACGCCGAGGAGAGAGAAACCGTGCGCCCGCGTTTATAAGCGACGCCAAGGGAGGCGGCGAAGGCGGGGAGGAGAGAGAAAGTGGGAGAGAGAGGGGGTGCGCGCTCGTGGGAAATTTGTGGGGGAGGAGGGGCCGGTGCAGGCCATCTCGTCAGCGGTTTCGGAGGGGGTGGCGGCGGGGATGGGAGATTCCGGCGGCTCCGTCGTGTCGGTCGACGTCGAGCGCATCTCCTTCGGCGGCAAGGTGCGTCGAACCGGCCGTCTCGGTTAACTATTCTCTGCTGTTCCTGCGCTCTTTGGGGGGATTTTTGTTTGTCCATGGTCGCGGCGGGCGGGGTTGGTGAAAAAAAGATGCGCGAGCTTTTGTGAGTTCTGGAGGTGGTTTGGGGGAGAAACGTTTTGGTTCTTGAAAAGTTTCTGTTACCCTTGACGGATTTTGTTGGTTGCATTGCGTTTGCGTATCTTTAGCTGCATTCTGTCAGTTTAGTTGTTACTAGTATTTTCTGTTCTTGCCGGTTAAGATTTATTTCTCCAATCCCAGCGAGCTACCTCGTTGATTAGCGAGTCTAATCCGAATAGAACTCATCTCCGCGTCTTGCTCTGGGTTTGTTGGCGCCCTATAAAACAACAGGCCTCCTACGTCATATCTATGGCATGTAGTTACTAGCTGTTGCTCTTGCAATCATCGATTCTGCAAGGTTCATTTCATCGCCTGCAACTAGTTGTCTTCGTTTATCTGCCAGATGGTGAACTTCTGACTGCCGCGTCTCCTCTGGGCGTCGTCTGCCTACGTACGTCCAACCATGTCACAAAAAAACTGTTATTCTCCCTGGAGCTCCCTGTTCTTGCCATGCCAATTTGCCCCTTGCCCAACCTGGCTGGCCAGTTAATTGGCGTAGCCTAGCTCATCGATAGCCCATCAGTTTGTGTGTGGCAATTCTTTAATCACGCACTTTTAGCCCGAAAGATTCCTGCTCTTCTGTGCTGTTGTGGTGTCGTAACTGCCTTCTTTCTTGTAGCGCTTGTTTCAGCGGTTCTTGAATTTTCTAGTTCTTTACATGTTTGGTTCGGTTTCGTTGGGTCCTCATATGTTCAAGTTTCCATGTAGTGAGTATATGTCTGATGCGGTTCCACGATTGGCATATGCTTGATGTTGTATGGTAATTGCAAGATATCGGCCCTAAATTCTTAAAAGGGGGCGTGCTTCTCTCCTGCTGTTGGGTAATTGTAGATACTTCCATGCAACTTGTTTGGCCGATGCCTACCCTGGCGCGGTGCTTCGTGTAGTTTGTTTCTATTTGACTGTGGACTACTGTCTTGAGTAAACGGGTGAAATTTTGTGTAGTTTACAAGTCCCTTTCATGCGAATTTATTTAATTTTTCTATGGTATGCTTGTGAGCTGGCAGTCAAACCATTCTTTATGCAATATTTATGATAATTTTTGTTACTCTAGGCTTCTTCTTTTCTTGCCAAGTGTAGTTACAGCTCTTGCTTGTGTTATGGTGAAAGAACAATCTGTGGTCCGTTCTGTGCTCTGTGTTGCTGGCCTGGCCTTTGTAGAATCAACCCTTTAGCACCACTTCACCATAATAAATTTTTTATTCTCCCTTTCTTTTGCTGGCAT
This sequence comes from Zoysia pacifica, assembly GCA_001602315.1. Taxonomy (NCBI): domain Eukaryota; kingdom Viridiplantae; phylum Streptophyta; class Magnoliopsida; order Poales; family Poaceae; genus Zoysia; species Zoysia pacifica. The sequence goes on from BCLH01000719.1 coordinate 44,632, forward strand.
CTTGTCAGCTTTAGATATTATATTCAGAAAACAAAGATCCTCAATCATGAAGTCATCACCTTTGCGTCATTTAGGAGAAATCCTTTACTTCAAGCGTCAAGAGACTGCTGCTACCTTTTCTTACCTGAAAGAAATATTTCACAGAGTCACCTAGTTTGTTTCTTGACCGTGTTTAAAGGACCAGTTCTCTTTGTATGGGTGTTTCTGGGCTGTACAACGATGACCATTAGCAGCTTGGTCGTATGACACACAAAGTGCATGACAGACTAACTGTTAAGCATTCTGTATATTTAAATAGGTTTACTTTGATTGGTACACTTATGCTATAATATACAGCCACGTCTCCACCTGAATGCCATATGGTCTGTTCGCTCACACCAGACAATAGTTGTTTTGATATAGACATGTAGTTTTAATTCTGATTTGGCATCCAAATGATGTCCTGCCGGCCCTTGGGCTCTTTACCTTGCTTTAGTGTCTGTTTGTCCTTTTGGCACTTTCTTGCTGGTAGAAATACTAAAAACTACATTTATTTTAGTTATTCCGTCGATGATGAAGTAGAGCTCCATGTGATCTTGTGTACGCTCTGGATCATGATCCTGGTTCTAGAGTTATAGCCCAAGATTCGAGCATGCTATGTGGAAACTCTTTTAGATAATGATCCCATCATGAAGTTGACTCTGGAGTTATAGCACTAAAATATGATTAATATATTGCTTAATCTGACAGAGCTTGTGGATGAGAAAACTTGGATCCCATGTTATTCAAATTGTTTCACTGAGTAAAATCTCAATTCTTTGTCTGGATGAAATTGAACACTTTATTATCTTAACTGTTTCCTATCTACTGTTTATTTAGGAACACCATATTCAAACAAATCATGGACCTGTATCTGTTGCGGTGTATGGTGACCTTGACAAGCCAGCTCTTGTAACTTATCCAGATATTGCTCTAAATCGTAAGTACAACCCGCTAAATTTACAGTATAGAATTTCTTGCTGCAAATTATTCCATCAATTCATAAATATTGACTCCCTCCCTGTTACTTGTCAGATATGTCTTGCTTCCAAGGATTATTATTCTGCCCTGAAGCTGCTTCACTGTTGCTTCACAATTTTTGCATTTACCATATCAGCCCCCCAGGACATGAGGTCAGGAGTTTGCTGTGTACTGTTAAAACCAAAACTAAAATTTTGTTTGACTTATATTATGAACCTGTACCTTTCTATCATCTCACTAATGCCTTTTCATTCCATTTCTGTTGTGATAATCATGCAGTTAGGAGCTGCTTCAATTTCACAAAATGTGCCTATTCCATCTGTTGATGACTTGGCAGATCAGGTTGCAGATGTCCTCGATTTCTTTGGGTAATCCTCTATCAGATTATCTCATAATATTTGAAGAAATCAAAAGACAGTTGGAGTAATCATGTATTGGTTTAATTTGCTTTTTCAGGTTAGGCTCCGTCATGTGCTTTGGTGTTACTGCAGGAGCTTACATTCTAACTCTTTTCGCGGTATGTGTTTCTTCGAAACCATTTTGTTACCTACTTGTTGCTTCCATCAATCATTTTATCACATTGTATTTTCTTTTTTATAGACAAAGTACAGGGAGCGTGTACTAGGTCTAATCCTTGTTTCACCTTTGTGCAAAGCCCCCACATGGACTGAGTGGCTATACAGTAAGGTAATTTGTGCAAATGACTCGACGCCTTCCAGATACAGTTACTTGCAAAAACTACAGGACTTTACTAATATATACAATATATGCACTTCAGGTGATGTCCAATTTGCTGTATTACTATGGGATGTGTGGTTTGGTGAAGGAAAGTCTACTTCAGCGGTACTTCAGCAAGGTAGATACAGTTAGTTTATTTTATCCATATGATTTTTCCTTAGATTCTGAGTGTGTACATGTATGAGTGGCGTGTGAGGTGTTGTACTTCTCAAATTCGTCCTCTTTATATCTCTTCTAATCCTTAGGAAGTGCGAGGATGCTCTGAGTTACCTGAATCAGATATAGTGCAGGCTTGTCGAAGTGTATGTTTCCAATAACTTCTCTTTTTGATAATTCCATTTTTATTTGAATATATCTTAACTTCTCTTACATATTGCAGTTGCTAGATCAGCGGCAGAGCATGAACGTATGGCGCTTTGTACAAACGATGAATGTGTATGTACACATTTTCCACCTTTTCATTCTGATGATTGCAGTGGCAACTTACGCAACACCAATTGAGACAGAGTTGCAACGATACTCACTGCTTCTAAAATGATTTTGCAGGAGGCACGACTTGACAGAACAGCTGAAGCAGCTTCAGTGTAGAACCCTGATTTTTGTAGGTGAGAATTCACAGTTCCATACTGATGCTGTTCATATGACATCGAAGCTGGATAGAAGATACTGTGCGCTTGTTGAGGTAACAATTATATGATGTTTGCTTTTATCGAGGCTTTCACATTTGAATTGAAATGGACTCTAAATACTGAATTTGGCAATTGGCATGCATTGCAGGTCCAAGCATGCGGGTCACTTGTAACTGAGGAGCAACCACATGCAATGCTTATACCCATGGAGTACTTCTTTATGGGATACGGCCTGTACAGGCCGAGTCAACTTGAATGCAGCCCACGCAGCCCCCTGAACCCATTCTGTATATCGCCGGAGCTCCTCTCGCCTGAGAGCATGGGAGTGAAGCTAAAGCCAATCAAGACGCGAGTTAGGCTTGAAGTATAGCACAATGAATAAGGGTGGTGGAGGTGTCGCTTAGGGTTGGCATGGTGAGAGTTTAGGCTAACCCGCGGGTCATTGTTCTGAGGTGCCTTTCTTAGTTTTTGGAGGTGAAGTCAAATACATGTTATACTTCTTCAATGTACATATAGGAAACACTAGGTTGGTGAGCTTGGGTGGGTGGTTCTATTCATTGATTTGTAGCTTGAAACCTGCAAATTGTTATACATTGTTTATGAAAGCAAAGCAAATAATAGCGGAAGGTGAGGTGTTCCCAATCATTAGCTGTGCATGTTGCTGTCTCAGCTCCTTTGCCTGACTTGAAGGGAAGAAGTATGTTCTTGTGAGCTGGACTTGCGAACTCCCACCTAAATTCCCATTCACTGTACAAGTTATGTGCCATTATTCTGGCTGAAGCTTGTTAGCCTTCGCTGGCACGGCTGCGTTATGTTTTGATGCTTGTTAAGATGCTGGTTCTGAAAGAATCTTCAGAGGAGGCATGTATGCGCGGATTGCGACCTGTACGCAGTTTCGTGTGTGGTTGGTTGTTGATTCCTTTGCCTTACTGCTTAGGTATTGGAAGAGGAATATAAAAGATACGGGCAGATACCATTTGGCTTGTAATCCTGTCGTGCTGGTTTGTTCAGTTTTAAGCATATATGCTCAATTATTGGATTGAGTGCCCGGGAGATTGTGTCCATCTGTCGGATTAAACAAAGTATACCGTTTGCTTAACAATAGACTCCATTCTGCCAGTATGGCAGCATATGTACAGCATACTGTACTATATCCCCCCATACCTGTGTGTTGGAACCAGGTGTGGTTCGTACAAGCATGATTGATGATAGTGTATCCTGCAGTCTGTCTGATGCCAGATTATACTCCATTGCTACCATGCCTCCAGATGCAGCCTTGTTTCAGAAAGGTTGTTACTTGTTACTTCCACCATAGGTTTGAGATCAAGAAATGAATAGAAAAGGCTAGGATCTGATTGAGTGGGTAGATGAATGCTCTAGATCCTCCCCAATATTTCTTTGTCCCAATCTTCATAAAGCTCTTTCAATCATCCAAACGGCACCAAAATAGTTGCTGGCCTGGATTGGGTTTCTGGTGGCACGCTGCGAGATCATTTGTTATTCCTGGGCTATAGATGATGCGTCTTTTGAGTTTTGATCTCTTCCTGTGTAGTTTCGAATAACTTTATCTTTTGTGGCCACGGGTGGAGAGAAGCCCAATTCGATGTGCCCTACCAACGGCTTGCAAAGCCACCGGTGATTCATGTGGTCACAGGGCAAATGCGATTCTGTGTTGTTCCTGCAAAGCTCTCACAACTGGGCCTTTCAAAAAATTGTAAAGCCTGTCACAGCCCACAAGGGCCAGCGTGGGCCACACGTGATCCAATCAGGAATTCTGGCCGCACAAGCGGCAAGTAGCAGCCCATTCAATTTTTCTCGGTGGTTTCTTCTCGTTTGAATATAGATGTCCAAACGGACCGCCCGAAGCTCAAATATGTAATAGCATGGCCCATTTAATTTCGAGCCAGTACGACTCACTGTAAACGGACCGTGCCGTGCCTGCCCACATGCTCAGAGTCCGGCCCACAGCGCGAAACAGAAGTGCTAACCCGTGCCGAGCCGGCCCGATAAGCACCGCGGCCCACGAAGGCACACGCGGCCCACGAGGGCAGCACCGTGCC